>JANAVB010024333.1:0-21363 GCA_029216955.1 Iris pallida
ACATGGTATCTGACATAACAACTAACATGACAAATTTTACCTAAAAAATTTATCATTCATTTTTTTAAAGTCAATTTTAATATTCATTTGATTAGCTAATTTTAATTTTAATTTTAATATTAATTTTTAAATTTGTAATGTCAGTTGTCACATAAAATGAATAGTTCGGAGGAGTACTTTGGAGAGAATAATGACATTTTCCATTTAAAATAGATTAATTAGTGCAGTTTCTAAGCATGTCAAGTTATGCTATCGCACGAGGCTAAAATCGAAGGTCCCAAAAAATTTAACCTTTCCTATATTAGTAATGTAAAAGCTCTATTCTTAGATTTAGGTATCTTTGTTTTTAGAAGCTGCAGAATGTCATAAAATCTTTTTTTATAGCGGTTTAAATTTTTAAGGATTTTACATAACATTGTAAATTTTAATGTCAAACATCCATGAGGTTAACATTTAATATTTTTGGTTGATTGTTTTAGGAGGAGGAAGAGAGAAAGAGAAGAGGTCCGCTCTGAAATCCTTGGGAAAGCTTATGAAGCACCATGAAACTATGAGGATTTTTCTATTTTTTCTCTTCTTTTTTTTCTTTTTTGCTTTAGCTTCATTTGTAGTTGCAAGCTTTGCAATTGAGAGTCTTGTTATGTAGGCAGTGATGAAATTATGGTTTCTGCCTCTCTTTTTTTTCCCTATCTTATTCCATTAAGGTTTTTCTCTGAATTATTGTTATCATGGTTACAGTAATGCAATAAGAATTGCTATTGAGTGCAACAGACATTGAATGAATAATCCAGAATTATATTTTATAAAGAAAAAAGTTAATTTTTTTGTCTCCCACTCGCAATCGAACCCTGTCCTCTCGGATTTTATGTCTACATTTCAGCCATTAGAGCTACCAAGCTATATATATATATATATATATATATATATATATATATATATAAAAAAAAAAATATATATATATATATATATATATATATATATATATATATATATATATATATATATATATATATAACGTAAATATATATATATATATATATATATATATATATATATATATATATATATATATATATATATATATATATATATATATATAACGTATCAGGACACCATATCGGCGGTATAGTTTCGTTATACTAGAAAGCGCATTACAATTCTAGCAATTTTGGGACCATTTATTGTGTTCATCAAGCATAACACCGATATATCTTTTGGCTCGGATTTAGTTGTGTGGAAAAAGTCCAATCTCATGCTTGCTTTTGACGGTCAAGGTTGTTTCTTTTATCAGCTCTATATATTATGAGAATCTAGATTGCTTATATTTAAAGATCTCCTTGGCAACATTAGGAGAATCTAGAAAAAGATATAGAGAGAGAGAGAGAGAGGGAGAGGGGTTGAAGGTGATTGAAAGGAGGGTTTCATATTACTATTTGTGTGTTTATTTCTTGTAAGGTGATTGTAATCTTCTAAGGAGGGTTTCTATCGTTGTTAGATCGAGCTTGACCGAACTAGGTTACATATGGTGTGTTTATGGTTGAAGTACAATATTTTTAATTTGTTTATCCTAGATTGTAAAATTCTTTAAGTCTGACAAAATAAATAAGTTCTTATTTAGATTCTCCTACTAAGTTGATTCTCCTTTTGATATTATCTATTCTGTTCTATATATAGGGACTTTAACTTGTTAACTCTTAAGATGGACATTTTTTCTTAATAACTTTTATTCATCATTTCTAGCAATATACGTGTATTTGCTAAAAAAAGGGCTATTTATAAATACCTCCCTATGGTTTATATGCATTTTGGTAGCTGTTCTCGTTGTTTTAAAAACAAGGAACATCCCCCTAGGTGCTTAATTTTTCACTCACTTTCTTTCTATGCACCAGGACGGTACAACTAATTAACTCTATAAACCAGAGGGGTGTTCTTTGTTTTTAAAACAACGGAAGTTACCAAAATACATACAAACCATAGGGGTACAACTAATTAACTCAAAAAAAGAAGTAAAATAACTTTTATTCATCTTTTTTTAATAACTTTTATTCATCACTTCTCGCAATAATGATGAATAATAACTTTTAGTTAATATAATATATTTTCATTCATCTCTCAGGATTTTAATAGTTGGATGAGACACCTATTTACTAATATAATTTTTTTTTTGCGATGTCCAACGTAATGTTCAAAATTTTGTGCATGCTACGTTGCATTCTTTTTGGGTCAACTACTCTCACCATTTTTATAAATTGAAGGAATAATAAAAGCTCACCCCGATTCGAACATAATTATTACATTAGTTATATTACTAATTATCTAAATATTCCACCTAATTATTATTTAACTAAACTAATATAATTATAAAATACTGATTATATAAAATACTAATTAGTAATTTGTTAATACAAATTAATTATCTTAATTTATTGACTAATTTTAATTTATTAATATTTAAGAACTATATTAATTTATTATGTAAATTTATTATTATTATTATTATTATTATTATTATTATTATTATTATTATTACTATTATTATTATAAAATACTGATTATAAAATACTAACTGGTAAAATACTGATTATAAAATACTTATTATTATTATTATTATTATTATTATTAATTTATTATAAAATACTGATTATAAAATACTTATTATTATTATAAAATACTGATTATAAAATACTATGAATCATTACCGTTGGTGACGGCATAGTGAATGACTTACCTAAATGAATCATTATCTTTGCTACTCATCTTTTGAACTGTAAACTAATTAAAGAATCCATGACCTACACCATTTTGTGCAGTCAAATGATCCATGTAGATAGTACTCTACTACTTAAAATTGTAAGTTCGTAGAAACTTATGTATGTTGCATGGGCACAGATACGACATGGTTAGGTTCAGACATGGCAATAGGGACACAATACTAGTTTTATGTCTCCTAATGTATTTTGGAGTGTCCTTGCTGTGCCAATATAGTTGTGGACACTGCTGAACAGTATGATTAATATACATGTGTGCATGCACTCAGATTATCAGATGTGAGAGTACTATCTATATTTATTCAGGTTTTAAATATACTATCAGAGTCTCTCATTTGTCAAAAATGTGGTTACATAGTTGGATTCATACTGGATTACTTTCATTTGCTTACATCAATATCTTCTGTTCTTTTGGAATTTCTGTAATATCAATTAAGAGTTGAGGAGAAATTTAAAAATTCAAAAATTGGTAAGGGAAAATTAGCTTTACAGATTTGGGTATTAGTGGATTAGCAGTTTAGCTTACAGAAGAAGGAACATGATTGTCTGCGGGAACTTTACTTTCCATGAATGACGGACACAAATTTCCCTTAAAACCAAGTACAAAGGAATGTTAACTTATCGAACTTATCTTCTGGTGATTCTTGATTTAAATTTGGGTCTCTTGAAGTGAATATATATAGCTCAGTATAAGTACTCCCCTGGTGATTCTTGACTTAAATTTGTGTACTGTTAGTGAATATATACAACTCACTACAAGTAACTAGATTAAGGGAATGCGCATGAAACTTGGAAGTTACATTCTCTTTTATTTATAATGTGCTTTGCAAGTTGTTCCTTCATAATGTTCATCTTTTTCTGTTTTTGCAGCTGATAGTCTAGTTTGTAGAGGAGGAGGATATTCCATTAGGAGGGATGAAGTCCTCTGAGATCTTATTGGGAAGAGACACAAGGCCAAGTGGAGAAGCACTCCTTGAAGCCACAAAGAAAGTGTGTAGCTTCGTATGAGAATTAATACTTTTTACTCTTATTTATTCCACATCTCTTGATGATGGTATCTTCTTTGTTCGACATTAGGGAATCAGTGTTGTAGCTGGTGTAGTAGCACTTGACATGGGGATCTTAATAACCCCACTGTAGTGTCCCGTCCCGCTCAGTCAATTGGAGGAATCGAAACGCCGACGGCGTTCGGATTTAGCCTTGCAATGGCGACTCGAAGATATCGCTCGGTCGAAGCGACTCCTCGCTCAGGTGGGATAGTTTCGGTGAACTTGCCTCATCTTAGCCTTCACATAATAAATCGCATGTTTTTAACTTGCACAAACAGGTTTATTAATAAAAGAGACGAATCCACATAGATAAGGAAATAATCCCAACGGGTCGAATTGAGTTAGAATATGGAAAGGTCCAACGGTCGGCTTAGAGTTGGTGCACGGCGTGCTTTGAAAATGGCACTCGGTCCTTCGTCCTGTGGCTTGGGCGAAGGAAAGTTGGTTTGAGTTGGTGAAGTTATGAACGTAGCCTAAGTCATAGGCGTCGCCCGCATGAATGCTTCATAAAGCATGCACGGTCCCATCGTCCAATGCTTGGCATAGCTTTGGCTTGCCCATGAGTTAAGTTGCGTTGAGCGGCTTGTGACATAAGTCTAGGCACCCAAATGACTTGGTCGTTCATAGTCGAACGCATGTACGACACGTTCTATCGAGGCAAAGCTTGACGCAGCCTTTGCTCGTCAAGTTGTTACGAAGTTAAGTTAGGAAAGTTATGTTAGGCTATCGGAGTAGTAGCAAGCACGGTCATACGAGTTCTACGGCTGGGTATAACCACATAGTCTTACGGTCTCAAGGCCCGTCATATAGAGTATGACTTGGACGTTGGTGTCGCATAGAGTTCAAGTTGGTTTAAGACACAATGTCACAGACTTAGTGTTTAAGGCAAGGACTACAATTGATTCAAGTGAGTTTTGGAGAAAGAACTATCAAATAGGCATTTATATGTTGAATGAAATGATATGGTAACATGGAAAGAATGCTCGCGACCGTGGGTCGTTGTGGGGTCTCAAGGATAGAAGTCTTGAACTTGGTTTTGAAAGAGATGGTAACACTGGAAGACGAATGACGTCAGTTCAAATTATGTCTTGCATGGTCATTGGATAACTTGTCGACAAGGAGGAGTTTCCACAAGCGGCAACCCTGGGCGCCATGGGACCGCATCGTCCTGGGGAAAAACAGGTATAGCCGTAGTTGGACGAACCGCTCGGGTTATTCGAGAACTTTCAGCGGGACTAGCTACTTGTGATGAAAGGATCGCCGAATAGCAAGGCTATAGTCCATGATAGCTTGTGATGTTAGTGACCAATTCATATAGATGGGTCGGCACGGGCGGCAATCCGCGTGTGTGCCTTTGGGTTGGGTCAGTTAAATGTGTGTACAGGTAGAACACAATATTTAGACCTAAGATTTGGCATCAACATAGGCGACGTGCTTCAGCACGAGATGCGACGTCGGGTCTTAAGTTGTTGGCATATAAGTTGCATAAGTTGGTTTGAGTCATCTTGAGTTTAAGTCAGGAAACGCCGCAAGGTAAAGTCGGTCAAGTGACACTTAGTCCACAAAGTCTTGATTGGGTCTGTTGGTAATCGAAGTAGCAAGGGCCACGAGACGGCGTTATGGTTAAATCACATTGAGTCGAGGCACGGTATGATGGATTTGTAGCACGGTCACAAGAAATTGGGTACTATCGCGTAGTTGCGTCTCTGATTACATGCCGAAGGGCAAGTACGACTTGATAAGTTAACGTTGTTGTTGCAAGCACGGGATGGTCTAGAGACACAAGTAGGCCAAGGCGTATGTCCTAAAATAACCCTAAGATAAGACTAGAAAGACAATTGATAAGAAGGGACTATGTTGCACAAAGTGTCAGTCCCTATTTTTCAAAATTGATTTAATTAGTGTTAATTAGTTGCTAATGACATATTTAGCTTTAAAATAATTTATTATGATTTTTAGGAATTTTTTTAGAATTTTTAAATGATTTTTAAATAGTTTTTAAATCAAAATATATCAATTTGTAATTAATTAAAATGTTTTAATATCACTTTATAATATTTAAATTTGTTTTGATATCAAATTGTAATTAGTGAATTGTTTTTATTATGTTTTGCAAATAATAATTTGCATACTGTTTGGCATGGGGTTATTGTGCAAACCCCAAAAAGTTGGAGGACCTAAATGCTAAACCGCCGCCATCTACCCCCGACGACTGGCCAGCTGCCCCCCGACGACCACCCGCCTTTCCCGGCCGACCTAGACCGCCTCGACCGCCCTAAATTTCCTATAAAGACTCCCCGACCCCGAAACCCTAACCCTAGGCTAAATCCCGACCACCCCGACCACCGTCCCCCCCATTTCTCTTCACCTTAACCCTAACTCCGGCCATACCCCACCGCCACCTCTACAGCAGCTATCACCACCATCCACCACCACCACTAGATGCGCCTCGACGAGTTGAGTCCAGCGCCGCCCAAGCGCGACGACGACGACGCCCCAGCCGCCGTCCAACCACCTCCACAAATCCTAACTCGATCGGACACGTAAGTAGCAGCATCAAAACCGTGTCGTGCGTGTCTCGTACACACCTATGAGACTCGCCAGGACACGAGCAACCTAGTGGGGAGTCTGGACACGTAAAACTCGACCCGTGCATGTTGTGCATAACGTGGACACGAGACTCGTGTGTCCTTAACTGTCAGGACACAGAGACCAAGTGCTATCGTGTTTAGACCCATTAACCTAATTCTAACCTAAAACTAACCCAAGCCCATTCCCAAACAAATGGCTCGGGCTAGCCAGGGCTGACCCCCTGGCCAGCCCGACCGGGGCCCAAGAACCCGACCCCCTCTTGGCCGAGTTCGAGCCCCCTGTTTGTTGGTTATTTTGCTTTATTTTTGTTTTTATTTATTATTTATATATATGTAAAAAAAATGTATACATGTATATGTATATATATATATATATTATTATATATATAGTATATATATATGTATATATATACTGTGTTTGTATATATATATTTTTTATATTTAGTATTTTATTATATTGTATATGTGTATATATATATATATATATATATATATATATATATATATATATATATATATATATATATATTAGGAAAAAAAAATATATATATATATATATTTAGGAAACCCGAAACTTTATTGAAGTAATAGGCACAAAATGCCGTAGCCTATACATGTAAGCGCGCACCTCGCGACAAAAAAGGGAAAAAAAAGAGGAAAGTGCGGAACGCGCACAACAAAAGGGACGGGACGGAGCAACGCCGACAGGGAGGACGCGAGCAATCCTGGGCAGAACAACTCCCGAAAGTCGCGAGAAAACCTGAGGACGTCCTAAACAAGGGCTGCCCAGAACGAGTTGGAGACGTGAGAGCAGCGCCTCCTGGCTTTGAAGCTGTGTCTGATGACCTCTCTGAATAGCTGTGCGGGAGGGATTTGGCGGCCTTCGTATCTGAATTTGTTTCTGTTCTTCCAAAGTACCCAAATACCGGCAGCTGCTACGATCTGATGTCCGTGGGAGCGGCTCCAGTTGGCAAAGAAATCGTAGAGGCCCCCGGTCGGGTGAACCAGACTAAGTTTATTATGAAGCTTGGACCAAATGCCTTCCGCCAGCTCCCCCGAAAGAAGGATGTGCTCTGCTGATTCCGCGTGGTGCTCCTTGCAGCAGTGGCAACGGGAAGCGAGACTGAATCCCATAGATCTGATGAGGTCGTCAGTCGAAAGCTTGCGACGGAGTACACGCCAGATAAGGATTGACCATTTGATGGGAATACATGTCTGCCAAAACTTGGCGTGCACGGTGTCCGGCACCCCGCTGCCTCTGGCCACGATTCTGGCAGAAGCCAAAGTGAATGTTCTGCTCGGGTTGGGGGACCATCTCCAAGAGTCGCTTGTGTCAGTAACCTGCAAATCAGCAGCAAGAAGACAGGTAGCCGCTGGTTGGCCTAGCCAATCTCTGACCTTCCTCCAGTTCCATCCGGAGCTGCCCTCCCATAGATCTCTAATAGCGCACCCCTGCGGAGTCAGAATATTGGGGCGGATGGTGTCTTCTCCAAGCCACCGCTCCAAACAGGCCGATGAGTGACCGTCGCCCAACTGGAGACGGATCAGAGGTTCTGCTGAGATGCGGCCCCGAATAATACGACGCCACGATGCCGAGGATCTGTTGTTAGTGGCCGCTTCCGTCAGATGGGAGAATTTGGAGTACCTAGCTCTCATGAATTTCGTCCATAGCGAAGTCTCGGTGCGCAACTTACACCACAACTTCATGGAGTAGGCGTCCACGATGTGGACAAGTTTACTAAAACCCAGACCTCCTTCTTTAGTAGGTTTGGCCATAGTCTCCCAACCGGCCCAGTGGTGTTTGTCCTTGCCGTCGCTGTGTCCCCAGAAGAACTTGGCGAAGAGGGATTCAAGGAAGTGTAGCACCTTCTTGGGAGGGGAGCAAACTGCCAGGATGTACATCGGGATGGATGATAGAACGTGTTTGATGAGGATCGTTTTGCCCCCCGGAGATAAGGTGGCATTGTGCCATCCAGCGATGAGTTTGTGGATCTTGTCCACAAGGTGTTCATAGATCCCCGAGTTGGACTTGCCGTATACTAACGGACACCCGAGGTAAAGGAATGGTGGGTAGGCCGTGCCGAAAGAGGTTATGTTGGAGAGCATGGTTGAGCGAGTTCTTTCTGCTTTGTGATGGGTGTAGATGACACTCTTGTTGTTGTTGATGCGCTGTCCAGAGCAAGTGGTGTATCTGTCGATGGTACTCAAGACGACCTCGATTGATCCGCTGTCTCCAGAGGAGAATATAAGGATATCGTCTGCATAGGCCAGGTGAGTGATAAGTGGGCAGCCGGTAGTGGTGTGGAAGTGATTGAAGCCGGGCAATCTGGGCATGCGCTTGAGGCTTCTGTTGAGGGCTTCTGCCGCAATGATAAAAATGGTGGAGGAGAGGGGGTCCCCCTGTCTAACCCCACGAGTGGATCGAAAGAAGCCCGCAGCCCCGTTGATGACGGTGGAAAACCACGCATTGTTGATGGATCTGAAAACGATGTCAATCCACGGTTCGGAGAAGCCAAAAGCCCTAAAAACCCAGATCATGAATTGCCAGTCGAGGCGGTCGTACGCCTTTTCCATGTCGAGTTTGATGGCTACGTTCCCTCCCCTAGACGGAAACTT
This sequence comes from Iris pallida, assembly GCA_029216955.1. NCBI lineage: Eukaryota > Viridiplantae > Streptophyta > Magnoliopsida > Asparagales > Iridaceae > Iris > Iris pallida. Next base: position 9,025 of record JANAVB010024333.1, read on the forward strand.
CATGCAGGTGATCATCTCTTGGGCTAGAAGGATGTTGTCAGTAATGTTGCGGCCTTTAACAAACCCGCTTTGCTCTTCGGAAATGATCTTGGGGAGGAGATGGTCATCCGGGTGGCGACGATCTTAGATATAATCTTGTTGGTGAAGGTACAGAGGCTGATCGGACGGAAGTCTTTGAAGGTTTTAGGGTTATCTTTCTTTGGGATAAGGATGATGTTGGCGCAGGAAATCGAATTGGGATATCTGGCCCCTTGTAGAAAGGCTATAGTGGCTTCAACTAAGTCTGTTTTGAGGATGTTCCAGCAAGTTCTGAAGAAAACCCCGTTGAAACCGTCCGGCCCCGGAGCACTGTGCTCGTTGATGGACCAAACAGCCACTTTGACCTCCTCTTCCGAAGTGGTAGCTAGCAGGGTCTCGTTCTCCTGGTCGCTAATGAGGGAAGGGAAAACGGACAATAGTTCCTCGTCTTTGACCACCCGCTCTTTGGTGAAAAGGTTAGAGAAGAAGTTCACAGCCGCAGCCTGAATGCCTGCTTGGTCGTCCACCAGGGTGCCGTTGTCGTCAAGAATTTGGTGTAATTGAAGTTTGTTCCTGCGGCCTTTGACGCACGCGTGAAAGAATCTGGTATTCTGGTCTCCGTCAGTATCCCAGGTCGATCTAGCTTTCTGTTTCCAGAATTCTGTCTCCACTCTCAGTCTGGATTTAGAAGGGCTCTAGCGAGGTGAAGCGAACAGCGGGCCTCCGGTGATCTGTTAGTGGCAAACGCAATCTCAGCCCGGGTGACGTCATCTTCCGCCTCCTTAATAGCCTGGAAGATGTCTCCGAAGGCCTCTTTACTCCATGACGAGAGAGCCTTACGTATATGTGTATATATATATATATATTTTATATATATATATATATATATATATATATATATATATATATATATATATATGTATTTATGTATTATGTATATAAGTATATGTGTTCATGGGTATATATAATATTATATATATACTGTTATATATATGTATACAATATTTGTATATATATATTTTATATTTAGTACTTCTTTTATATATATATATATATATATATATATATATATATATATATATATATATATATATATATATATAATGGATATATATATAAAAAAAAATATATATATATATATATATATAAATATATAATATGTATATATCCATTATATATATATATATATATATATATATTTTTTTATATATATATATATATATATATATATATATATATATATATATATATATATATATATATATATATATATATATATATATATATATATAATGGATATATACATATTATATATATATATATATATATATATATATATATATATATATATATATATATATATATATATATATATATATATATATATATATATATATATAACTATATATATTTGTGTATATATAATAGTAATTATTGTATAAATATATATATATTTTCAAATGTAATTTTAGTGCTAAAAATTATTATGTAAAATTTCACAAGTGATTTTATTGTATATTTGGTGACTTACATTTTACCACTTTAAAATATATTATTAAATTCCTGTATTTTATCTGTTATGACCAATTGATGTCCAAGCCTAGCATGGGTTTTTGGGCCCAATTGTGTCTAATATATTCAGAGTTTTTACAAGTCATATTGGATTTGATTCATGGCTCTGGGTCCTGTATCTGGACTTCGGTTCAATTTCGAATACATGGACAAAATAGTAAATAATTAATTAATTAATTTCCAGAAACTGCTGCTTGCTGTCTTTGAATTTTTATATGTATTTTAAGTAATGTAAAAATTTGGGAAAATTTTTATTTAAATACTATGTTAATTTAGACAATTTATTATAATTTTTTCAGCATTTAATAAGTGCTTTTGTTATTTTATAAAAACAGGAAAACATAACTCATTTTCAGTATATTTATGTTTGCTGATTTTTAATAATTATTTATGAGGGTTTATAAATTCCAGAAAAATTATTATAAATTTCTATAATTAACAAGAATCATTTTGGTACTTTATTTTATGTAAAATTGAGCTTTTAGTCTATCTCAAAAATTGTTGGAACATAGTGTACAGTTTGATTTATTTATTGAATTGTGTTTTGTGTTGTTTTGAGTTATAGACATATTGGACCTCAGTCTGCACTAATGTAAAGGCCCTAGAAAGTTATTTAGAGTATTGTGTCACCCTATATTGGTCTCCTATACTAAAGTCACCATTTGGTTAGGTGTCCAGTCAGAAAGTCGTGTTGCACCACTAGTGTTATAGTGTTTAACTTAGTGTAAAAACTAAGTTGATGTATTTATTTCTACAGTGACGAGTCACCAGGCATCTATAGCATTTTTATCGCTACTTTGCTTTGCTAAAGGCAAGTACTTTCTACAAACTTTACATACTGCTATAAACAATAAACTGTGATTTTTCAACCATGTTAAATGTTGATCCTTGGGGTAGCAAGTTAAAACTTTACATGTTGGATTACTTTCAGTCTCTACTATGTTTAAGACAGTTTTTTATATCTCTCACATGTTTAAACAACGGTTTAAGGGAAAACTGTTAGTAGTGTACGTGATCATGACCTCCTTCTCGTATGTATTTACCGAGCACTGTTACATTCTATATGTAACTGTGTCGTATGTCTGATCCCGTATTTGTGTATGGACATACATCGATGCCGTTAAGGGTACGTATGTACACTTCAGAAACTTGATATGTACCGATGTACATCCTATTCACCTATTGACCGATTCACGTACATGCTACGGTTTTAAACTTTTAAACTATATGTTGCCATTTCTAAAAAGAACCAATTAAACCATGATATGCCATGATTCCAGTTTATTACATTTCTGTTCATGCTTCGGATATTTAGTTTGCTAGAAACAGTACTTGCTTCCGTTCTGACAGGATAACGATGTAGGTATACTTACTGAGGAGGAGTTGCTCTGTGACTCATATTATGGAGTTACTGCCGAGGACCAGGCTTTGTCTTACGAGGATGTACCTACGGGGAACCTCGTCTAGTTGTCTATTTACATGTTAGACTTTTGAGAGCAGTCATGTATTAGACTATGTATTTTGTGACTGGACCTGTATCCAGCTTTATATTTTAGGACTTGTACTTGGACTTACTATTATATGAGATGACTTTTGTGTTTGGAGCATTTACGACTCTTTATTACTATAGAACTGTAGCACATTTAGTCTTATCTTCTTATCTCTAGAACAGCTTACTGTGCTTATCTCAAGCGTAGGCTAGACATGACTCGGCCCGACCCAACAATTTGGGTAGCGGATCGTGACATGTTTTTAGTGGTGGCCCATGCAGGTCCCTGACTAAATTGTTTGGTTACGTTATTGTACCAAGCATGCCTGCAATTAGGAACTTAAGGTAACTAGACAACATTAGGAATGATGCTTAGAACACCTAGAGGAATACTAGGATTGCAACATAGGAAACGCATCACATGTTCGTTATTACAAATTGGATTTTCTTTGTTGTTTATGATTGTTTGCTTAAAAGCGTCCTTATAAGTCCTTTTATTTACTTATTTAGATGGTGCTTACCTGTTCATCCCAGTATGTCACACCTGAGAATGACACACTCCCTATCCAGTCAGCTGACCAGTTGACCGATATACCTTCACCTACCATATTCTCCCACTCCACAAATCCACAAACCCAAATGCCTCCACCACTTTCCACATCACAGTCCCAGCAGGACCCGATACTCCCACCACCACCTATCACTATACCTACCCAGGCTTCCATCACACTCGACGGGAACCAACTGCTCACTCTGATCCAGTGGTTCCTAACGACCCATCAGGAGCAGACCACCCTACTCCGTCGGAGCATGGGGCATTCTGAGGAACGTATTGTGGTCCTACCACCTGTAGAGCCACGACAGAGAGCGGGGACGATCAAGGACTTCATGGGTTTGAAACCCAAGGAGTTCTCAGGGACTGAGGGCATAGGTGTAGCAGATGACTGGCTAGACTCAGTAGAGAGGAAGCTCCTTGGAGCTAGGTTGCCGAATGACCTCCAGGTCGAGGCAGCGGGATTTCTGCTGATAGACTTGGCAGGAGTTTGGTTCCGGAATAAGCCGCTATTTGCGAAAGGGAGGGCCACTTGGGATCAGTTCAAGACCCAGTTCAAGAAGAAATTCTTCTCGACCACCGCTAGGGTAGCCATGGGGCTACGATTCCAGAACATCCAGCAGGGAAATCGTTCTGTTGACGAGTATGCGGCAGAGTTTAGTCGCCTGAGCTGTTTTGCTCCTAGTCTAGTTGCAGATCCAGAGGAGATGACGCGTAGGATTTGCCATGGTCTAGTTCCAGACATTGGCATTCTTATAGTGGCGAACGGTACGACTGACTACTACCAGAGCCTAGAGTTGGCCCGGAGCATTGAGGAGCGTCTTCTGTCTTGCAAGAGGTCGACTTCTGTACAACTTGAGGGACCGTCCAAGCGTCAGACTTTCCAGCAGAGAGCACTGACGCCGCACCAGCAGACATACCGTCCCCCTACATCACAACATCCGGCCCCGCCAGTTAGAGCCTCGGGACCCCGGCAGCAGCAGAAGGGAGCTTTGTGTGTATTCTGTAAGAGGGTAGGCCATGACGCTTCCATCTGTAGGAAGAGGTTGGGGCAGTGTTTAGCTTGCGGGTCTGCCACCCATCAGCTTCGGAACTGCCCAGTAGCCAAGGTACCTAGAGGGCCGCTTTCGATACAGCAGCAGAGGTTTGGGCACAACATCTGCAGCAGCAGAAGGGACCACAGGGGAAGACGTATAGTCTAGCTCTTGAGCCGGAGCCGGAGCCGAAGCAGGTTTCGGAGCCATATTATTTGGCTGACGTCATCACAGGTCATGTTTATTTGCATACTTTTCTAGCTCTATGCTTTTTTGATTCTGGTGCATTTCATAGCTTTCTATCATTAGAGTTTATGCATAAACACTACTTAGTAGCTACACCTACCGAGGAGATTAATAGAGTAATGACGGGAGGCGAACCAGTACCCATTAGAGCTATTTATAGATGCTCTATTACTATAGCCGGGAGAGAGTTTAGGGGACAATTTTTTGTGATGCCACTCCTCGGGTATGATATCATATTGGGGATGGACTGGCTTAGCTATTCCCATGCAGCTATAGACTGTCATGAGGGTAGTATTCTGTTCAGTCCCCCAGGCACGGCACCATTCAGTGTCAGAAGGACAGGACCGGAGATCAGCCTAGAGCCGAACTGCTGTACGACAGTTGGGGAGATAGCACCGCCACACCCTATCATTAGGGAGTTTATGGATGTATTTCCAGAGGATTTTTCAGGGCTTCCGCCTGACAGAGATGTGGAGTTCACTTTAGATTTAGTGCTGGGTTCATCACCAGTATCCCGGGCTTGCTATAGAGTGAACCCCAAGAAGGTCGTAGAGATGAATGAGCAGATTGATGACCTGTTAAAAAAGGGTTTCATTCGATCTAGTGATTCTCCATGGGGGCGCTAGTGCTCCTTGTGCCTAAGAAGGATGGTACAGTTCGGTTGTGTATTGACTACCGGGCGTTGAATACCATCACCATTAAGAACAAATATCCTCTACCCAGGATAGATGATTTGTTCGACCAGTTGAGTGGGGCAAAGGTGTTTTCCAGGATAGATTTGAGATCCGGGTACCACCAGGTGAAGGTCAGGGCAGCAGACATCCAGAAGACGACGTTCAACACAAAGTACGGGCAGTACGAGTTTCTGGTGATGCCATTTGGTCTCACAAATGCGCCAGCTGTCTTTATGAATTTGATGAATAAGACATTTCACCAGTATCTGGATAAGTTCGTCGTAGTGTTTATCGACGACATCTTGATATACTCGAAGACGCCGGAGGAGCACGCAGAGCACTTGCGGACAGTTTTGGGGATTCTGAGACAGGAGAGATTGTTTGCCAAATTGTCGAAGTGCGAGTTCTTTTTAGACCGAGTGGAGTTTCTCGGCAATGTAGTTACTGGAGAGGGGATCTCGGTGGATCCCAGGAAGATTGCTGTCGTTGAGACATGGAAGGCTCCGACGTCAGTTTCAGAGATCAGGAGCTTTCTTGGTTTAGCCGGCTATTATAGGAAGTTCGTCCAGGACTTTGCTATGATAGCTGAACCCATGACGAAGCTGACGCGGAAGGACGCAGATTACATCTGGTCGGAGGACTGCCAGGCAGCATTTGAGGAGCTGAAGAGGAGGCTGACGATCGCTCCAGTTCTGACATTACCTTCAGGATCTGAAGGTTTTATCATATACAGCGATGCTTCGGGAAAGGGGCTAGGATGTGTCCTACAGCAGCATGAAAAAGTGATTGCTTATGCATCTAGGCAATTACGGACTCATGAGCGAAACTATCCTAGCCATGACCTAGAGTTAGCTGCGGTGATCTTTGTACTCAAGTTATGGAAACATTACTTATACGGAGAGCGTGTGGAAATCTTTACTGACCACAAGAGCTTGAAGTATGTGTTCACGCAGAAAGAGCTGAACATGAGGCAAAGGCGATGGTTGGAGTTGATGAAGGACTTCGACATCGATTTACAGTATCACCCCGGGAAGATAAATGTGGTGACGGATGTGCTGAGCAGGCATCCGATGGCATGGTATCTGATGATAGATCGATATTTGCGGAAAGATCTGAAGAAGCTCGATATCGAGATAGTTCGGCCAGGATCAGTGATACAGATGATGGCGCTTGACATTCAGTCAGGTTTGATAGAGCAGATCAGGGAGGCACAGTCTACAGATGAGAGCCTTCACAGACTTCGAGCCTAGGCTTTAGCTGGATTGCTAGATGACTTCACCGTAGCAGAGGATGGATCCTTGAGGCATGGCAGCCGATTGTGCGTGCCGAAGGGAGAGCTGATAGAGGCAGTCTTGCAGGAGACGCACTGATCGAGATATTCTATTCACCCTGGTGCTAACAAGATGTACCATGACTTGCGGAAACATCTTTGGTGGCACGAAATGAAGAGAGATGTATCATGTTTATTTCGAGATACCTAGTTTGCCAGCAGGTCAAGGCAGAGCGCCAGAGGCCAGCTGGTCTATTGCAGCCGTTACCCATTCCCGAGTGGAAGTGGGAACACGTTACGATGGACTTCGTCTCAGGGCTTCCTCGTTCCCAATGAGGGAAGGATGCCATTTCGGTCATCGTGGACAGGCTGACGAAGTGTGCGCACTTCATACCCTTCAAGGTGGGGCTTTCCACCGAGAAGTTGGCGGAGCTATACATGCAGCAGATAGTTCGCTTGCACGGAGTACCAGTGAGCATCGTGTCGGACCAAGACTGTCACGATCCGCACCCGCTTTTCGGATACGAGACATGTCCAAGTCTAGCCTACATCGCAGAGTCGGTGGTTAGAACGTTATCAAACACATAAACAAGGCACAGAGGTAATCTAGATCTCATCCACAAGATATGATACAATCCACTAACACAAATGAAACTGAATAATGAATGATAATATAAATAGCGTATCCAGTTTATCAAGAATTTCCAGTTACGTCCGGTGGACACAAATCCACTACCAGTAGACGATAATAACATAGAAACATGGAAATGAAATAACTGAGTCCAAACTGTCAAAAGTACCCTCAGCTGTAGTGGCACCATGGTCCAATGCTAGCTCCAACTGCTCGTGTGCACCTGGCTCAATACTCGGCTAAACCTGAAGAGATCATCAGGTCCTCAGAGGACTAGCAAGATATATAATATACAAGCCAACAGGTAACAGTACAAATATACCAAGAAGTAAGGAACAATCAAGAATATCCAACGAGACGAAATGAACTAAAATACAAGATCTAAACGCAAGGATCCTAAGGCACTGGCATGCCATACTAGAAATGGCTAATAGGTCAAAGCTATAGACTGCAGTCAAGGCAAATACTCACAATCTATAGTGTCTCAATAGCAGTCAAGGCAAGTACTCACAACCAAGACGGTAGCCAATCCTAGTATAAAATCCTATAGACCGTAGTCAAGATAAGTACTCACAATCTATAGAATGTCAAAGTCAAGTCCTACTCAAGTCATGTCAAGTCAAGTCAAATCAAGGCAAGTTATAGTCAAGTCAAGGGAATCGTGGTGTAGGACTAGACGACTCTATCAAGTAATACGTATGAGACTATCACAGTGTAACAGGTAGAAAAATATCATAACAGAAAAGGAACAAGAAACTAGAAATATGTAAAGTAAAACCACAACAGGATGAGTGTACAAGACATGGAATAAAGCAATCACGAAAGTAAGGAAAAGAATAGCAGCGAGAAAGTAAACATGCATATAAATTGTATTGTACGAGTTGGCAAGGTATACTTGCCTTAGGTCCTGAGCTGCTGGTACGGGTCAAAATCCGTATCAAGTCCAAGTATCCTGTTTATGATTTACATGTCAATATACAATTGGAATCAATTTATAATTTACTAAAACTTAGTCTTCTTGGTCCATTATCTAACCCCATGGTTTACCCCACACAAATTTAACTTCAAACATCCAATGGCTCCTAACTAGTACTGCTATCTCCTTCTTACTTTATTTGCAGGAACCCAACACTTGTTCCTACATACTTGTGAGCACCCTGAATTTTGGGTTCATTTTTTTTATTTATTTTATTTTAATTTTCTGATTGATTAGTTTCAATAAATAATTATTCTGTTTAATTATCTTTAAATGTACTTTTCCGTGCCTTTGATATTTGGAGTGTCAGGGATGTTCATCTCTGGAAACTTTCTTCATGAGTTTTGTAGTGGATAGGATTACCTTCATTTTGGTATATAGTGTCCCACTCAAACTTGTTCCCTTGTACTCCTTTTGCTTCGCACAACTTTGAGTCGAATTAGACCATTTGATCATTAATTAATTTTCCTACTCTTTTCCTTGACCATTATTAGCATGTTACCGTGACTTTTGAATTGGGAGCACCAGACCAGTCATTTTCTTGAAACCAACTTATCATGCATGGTCTACTCGAGACGCTCTTCACCCATGACCTTCGTGTCCCACTCAGACATACCATTTTGTGCTCCGTTTGCATCGTACAACTTTCCTGACACGTGACCCAATTTTATTTCTCCCCACGGTGTCACATTCATTTTCCAACTAGATTTGTGGGTACCCTGTCGACCAAAACCTGTCAACCCCAAATATGGACATGGCCCACATTAAACCTACTACCTGCAGGACACTTGTGTCCTATTTATTGGAATTCCCACGTGCTACTTATTTACCCATGATTATCAACACCTATTTTAATTCGATTATTTTGCCATGTTTGATTTTGACCCGACCCGGCTCCACTGAACCCAACCCTAGCTTCATGTTTCCCACTCTTATGACGCCTTCATTTTTTTTGTCCAAAATAATATTCAATACCTAGTTTTCTACTTCAAATATTGAGTGTATATTGCATGGATTAAATCCCTAAGAATATTCAATCCCCAATTAATCCTAGCCATTTGATCCTCCTAATTAATCCTAGACATTCAATTCCTACATGCGAACTTTTCCCCTACCCTTTCATTCACTGGTCGGCCCTAAATTTGAGGATTAGCTTTTCTCTCTCCTCTCTTTATCACACACAATTATTCTTTCCCTCTCTCTCGCACTTTATTATTCTCAACAAACACACAGCAGCTCATTCTTCCTTGGCCGAGCCCACACTACCACCTGGCCGAGCCCGACATCCCCTCCTCCTGGCCGAGCTCGGTCGACCACCCACCTAGGCCGTCGGCCACCACCACCATCAGGCAACCACCACCTCATTCCTTCCTCCTTCTTCTCCACATATCATCACCACCACCTCCATCACTAACCGACCACCGATCACTTCTCCACCAGTTCGTTGCTCCGGCCACCACCATCCAGCACGAGCCGCCAGCCTCCATCGTGCCAGGCTGCGTGCCGCCGCTTGACAGCAGCAGCAGCAGCGGCCAGCAACCGCACGCACAGCAGCATACGCGACAGTAGTAGCGGCCACGGCGGCCGCCGTTGCCGGCCACGTGCCGCCGTGGGCGGCTCCCCCTTCGGTGAACCCCTGGGCTGTCTTTCCGTGGCGGCCACCGTCCTCCGGGACGCGCCGTCTAGCCGATTCGTGCATTTTGCACGAATTCTCGACGTGACGTGCGCGGAATAAAGTACGTTTTGGCGCCCCGTCGCAGCAACTTCGTATGCAATTTTCGAGAAATTCGACCGATGGATCGGCAATTTCTTCCATCCGTCACAATCTCAATATATCCACCTTCACTCCTGTCAATTTTCATCCGTTGATTTTATCGTTTGATGTATCAAAACCGGCCACCAAGTCGACCGTTTAAATTGTATAAATTTTGGACAGTTTTACGGAGTCAACTTCGTCGACTTGTACCTCCTCCACCGCACATCTATTTGGCGTGCTACCAGTTCCAGTGCAAAGTTGGTATAACCCTCTTACTACCCCTCTAGTTTTGTTTCATTGTGATCTTGTTTGATTGGTTGAATTCGACGCCAAAGTTGGCCGTCCGAATTCGTAATTTCCAACTTGTAAAATTCTATTTTTGAACACAGGACTCCAAATTTTATTTCTGACACCACCAGTAGACTCGTGGCGTCGTTCTGGCATGTTTTCGTATAAAATTTATTAGATTTGGAGGACGTGGGCCCTGGCACGCATTTCGGTACAAAGTGGATTCTACAGTCCGGATCAACGGGACTTTTTGACGTCGGCTCATTGGAATCCAATTCCGGATATACCGTTGAGTTCGTATCGTCATTCTGGACTCATTGACATATAATTTTTTAGGTTTTAGTGGACATTGGATTCGGCACGCATTTCGGTGCAAGTCGGATACCAATATCCGGGTCAACAGGTCATTTTGAGATCGGCTCATCGGAATCCAATTCCGGATATACCATTGAGTTTGTATCGTCATTCTGGACTCGTTGACATGTAGTTTGCTGAGTTTTGAGAACATTGGCTCCGGCATGCATTTCCGTGCAAACCGGAATTCTAAGTTCTGGTCAACGGACCAAATTGAGATCGGGTCGACGGAATCCAATTCTGGATATACCGTTGGGTTCGTATCGTCATTCTAGTTTTGTGGACATATAATTTGTTATGTTTTGTAGACTTTTTTCTTGCACGTTTTTCGGTACAAAACGGCTCCGCACGGATACTGTTTTGACCCGAAATTACCTTTTTACCCTTGTGTCCAAATTGGACCGATGGGTAGGCTATCCTAGCTAATTTGACCATTCTGGACACGTTGGCGATGTTTATTTCATCATCCGACAATATTTGTAGATAGTTTCTCTATGTATCACCTTTTAGTATAATTAATTCTTATAATATTCGTATTTCGGGATTAGTACAACGGAACTGAGATCAGTCAATTCCAGTGATCTCACATCGCTGAAATTGGTAAGACGGACACGTGGATCACTATAATAAGATTATTAACTTTACCGTTAATCATCTTATCTCGATTTGTGTGTCGTAAGTTTCGACGTACGAATAACGAAGTACACTTTATATCTTTAATAATTAGACTAAAATTGACCCTGTTTGACCAGAGTTGACCAGTTGACCAAAGTCAACTGTAAGTTAACACTTGACCTAGTTTGACTAGATTATTGATCGGAGTTGACCTAGAGTTGATTTGACTTAGAAGAACCTAGGATAATATAGATTGCTTGTAGAGATTCATTTATTACAACTTGAACACTTTGTAACCTGTGTTGCTTTAAATAGGACTCTGTGGCTTCAGTTGGACCCCTATACCTATCAGCTGTTCAGGTTATCAGGCGAGTACATTCTCTGATCATTTCATATCCTGTTTAGAATTATTTTCCTGCTTTAAATTACTTTACTTGATACTGTCACGTTGGTCACACGAATTAATACTATATGGATCTCTTCTTGAGATGTTATCCTTCAGGAGCATCGGATATTACATGTTCTGTGCGTTTTACTTACATTGTGTATCACTATGCTTCTTGGTTCATTGATCACTTGTGACATGTACTCTCATGATCACAGAGTCTTCTTGAATCTTCTATTTATGGGCATTCCTAGAATCACCCATTTATGGGCATCCATGTATCACCCCTTGTGGGCCATTGCATGGAATCATAACATAACCTGGCTGGATCCTTGTGTATTGATTGGGGGTACGGGGGAGTAGAAGTGGACATGTGAATATTATCCAAGTAGTGTAGCTTCAGAATCTTTCCGTAGTGTAGCATCAGAATCTCCTATCCATTATGTATATTGTACTCTGACTCACTAGCCACTGTTAG
>JANAVB010024334.1:0-97250 GCA_029216955.1 Iris pallida
TGTACTATAATATTCGTCAGCATTTCTGGTAGAATGGCATAAAGAGGGAGATAGCCCGGTTTGTCTCTCGGTGTTTGGTTTGCCAGCAGGTTAAAGCTGAACATCAGAGGCCCGCTGGACTTCTTCAGCCGTTGTCGATTCCAAAATGGAAGTGGGAGCATGTGACCATGGATTTTGTGACTGGATTGCCTAGATCCCCAGCTGGCCGAGATGCTATTTGGGTTATAGTGGACAGGCTCACGAAGGAGGCTCATTTTCTCTCATTCAGAGTTGGGCAGTCTACAGCTCAGCTAGCAGAGATGTACCTCAGACAGATTGTTAGGCTTCACGGAGTGCCCGTCAGTATCACCTCGGACCGAGATTCAAGGTTTGCGTCACACTTTTGGCGTAGCCTGTAAGAGAGTTTGAGAACTCGTCTCCAGTTTAGCTCAGCTTATCATCCGCAGACAGATGGTCAGTCAGAGCGCACCATCCAGACTCTTGAAGACATGTTGAGGTCTTGCACGCTTGACTTCGGAGGTTCGTAGGAAGATCACCTGCACCTGGTGGAGTTCTCGTACAATAACAGTTTCCAAGCCAGCATCCAGATGGCACCGTTCGAGGTACTGTATGGAAGGAAGTGCAGATCCCCGTTAGCGTAGGATGATGTCGAAGAAAGGCAGATGCTCGGTCCAGAAATGATTGCCCAGACAGTTGAAGTAGTCAGAAAAGTTAGGGATCATTTTCGAGTTGCCCAAGACCGCCAACGATATTGGGCCGATGCCCATCGGCGTCCCTTAGAGTTTGCTATTGGCGACCATGTATTCCTTAGGATCTCGTCTAACCGCGACGTCATTCGCTTTGGCGTGCGGGGAAAGCTTAGTCCTAGGTATATAGGACCATTCGATATCCTGGAGCGAGTAGGAGATGTATCCTATCGTCTCGCTCTTCCGTCGTCGCTAAGTGAGGTGCATGATGTATTCCATGTGTCCCAATTACGACAGTACGTCCCGGACCCGAGCCATATCCTAGACCATTCGGAATTGGTTATTGGTACCAATCTTTCGTATGAGGAGAAGCCCGTGTCTATTTTGGACCGGAGGGAAAAGATACTCAAGAACAAAACTATTAGCTTAGTCCGTATTGCTTGGGGTCATCACTCTCTAGGTGAGTCAACGTGGGAGCGTGAGGATGATATCCGATCGTGATATCCCTATCTGTTTCACTCGTAAGGTATAATGTCTTCCTTATGCTTTTTTTTCTTGATTGCATGTATGATTGTATGATTGAGTTGCTTAGTGTAGTTGTTGGTGCTTAGTGTAGCTTGTCGTGGCAATCTCTAGCTCCTTGATTAAATTCTGAGGACAGAATTCTTTTAAGGTGGGTAGAGTTGTCACTCCCGTTTCCCGTATTTCATATTAATACTCGTAATCGGATTTTGGCATGTATTTTTTTATTTTATTTTATCGACTTGTGGAATTTTGAGTTTTATCGTATTTTGGGTTTCGGCTCGGCTCGGCTCGGTTTGAGTTGGTTTGGTTTGAGTTGGTATTGATTTTTAAAAACCCCATGGAACACTTTAACCTATACTCCACCCCTCATTCCACCACAACCCACCCTTATTAATATCTCCACTAACATTCTCTCTCCTCATTACTCTTCCATTAATTTTCAATCATCTTCTTCCTTCTTCATACAACACTCGACCCATAGGCAAGTGCACCTTGCCATAAAACAATAACCCATTTGATTTGTCCATTAGATAGAATAGCCCTCTATAAACAACATTAGAACTTGACATTTTGTGATTTAGAGTCTCCATTGTTCTAGTTCTAAGTTTTTTCTTATTTCGGATTTACATGGTTTTGATCTATTTAAGTTGGGTTTTTGTGGGTTTTGATGTTCCTATGTTGGAGAGAATCGAATTTCACCCAAGATAGAACTTTACAAATTCGGATTTGGAGATGTGATGGCCAAGTTGTGGTATTTTGAAGTTTTGAAGCCATAGGTGTTCTTCCCCTTAGCAAGAGGAAGAAGAATACCCCCTCCCCCGTGCGCGCTCTTTAGCGTGCTGCTGGCCCGCGCGCTTCGCCGCCCTGCGCCCCGCGCGCTTGGCTGCATCGCGCTGCCCCCGCGCCGTACCCTTTGGCGCTGGCCGCGGCAACCATTGGCGCACGCACTATATAGCGCGCTGCTGTCCCCCCCCCCTCGTGCCCCCTGTGCCATCGGCCCCTGCGCCATCTGCCCCCTGCGCCATCGGCCCCCTGCACCCTCAGCCCACTGCGCCCTCGGCCCCCGCGCCCTCGGCCCCCTGCGCCCTCGCCCCCTGCGCCATCGGCCCCTACGCCATCGGCCCCCCTGCGCCCTCGGCCCCCTGCGCCCTCGGCCCCTGCGTCGTCGGCCCCCTGTGCCCTCGAACCCCTGCGCCCTCGGCCCTCTGCGCCCTCGGCCCCCTGCGCACTTGGTCCCCGTGTCCCCTGCGCGCTTGGCACCCTGCGCCCCTTGGCGCGCTGCGACCATTCCCGAGCACGTCTCTTGGCGCCGCTTACGCGAGCCCCTTGCCTGGCACACCCTGTGCCATGGCTTCCCTTTCTGACCCTTGGTGTTCCCTTTGGTCCTCAATTTTGTTCTCTTACTGATTTTGTTCTCCGAGATCTTGATGCCCATAGCACGACTTGACTTAACCCGGCACACCTTAACACGATTTTCTGTGTTTTTAATTTATGGCTAGCATTCTCAGATTTTGGCTGTAACTTGTTTGGTGCTTGTAACTTGTGGCTTTTAACTTGTAACCTGCGACCTGCAATTAATCCCCTGTAACTTGATAACTTGATAAGTGGCCCGTGGCGGCGCACTCTAGTCTTGTAACTTGTAACTTGTAACTCAACTTGGCTTGCCCTGACACCGTTGGTGGTACTTTCTTGTTGCGTTGTGCAAATCTACTTGTCTTGTCTTGCATCATGTCTCGGATGTGACTCCCTGGGTACCACGGCCAGGGTTTCACACTAAATATAGATTAGGCTAATGATTAGGTCAAACTATAGTTCATAGAGAATTTTCGGTCACAGGCAATCTCGTTATCTGGGCGCTTTAATGGACTTGTAGCTTGCCGACGAGTAGAGCACATTTCCAGCATACTGTCATGTGTTGCACCCTCTAAGTCACCTAAGGGTGTATCGTCTCCTGGGCGATGTACCCAACCATACTCTCAATCCGCGGAAGGATAACTGGATAGTCTGTAGGGCTTGGGACTGGGAAATTCTTATTGCATCTTGTTAGTAATTAGGCTTGTGATAACCTTAGTTAGTTAAAGTAGTAAGCCGTAGTAATTGCTTGGCCGCTTGTGAATGGATGGTGTCCAGCCCTGTCTAAGTCTCGTCTAGTCCCTATACCTGGTACCCCTGAATATGATTGTTTTACTTATCTTTAACAATAAATGGATAGAGACGAGTGCTATTCAGGCGAAAGGTTACAACCCCGGTCCTTGTTTGGGTTACGGGTTGTAATCTGGCTCCCGGAATGGTTCAATGTCCTAGTCGTTTATTGTCCTGCTGTACTTTTATTACTCGTACCTTCCTTCTATTTTCTTATGTTCTGATATGCTGGTTTTGTTCTTATTTCGTGGCCTCCTTTGTGGCACTTGCTCTTTCTGGGGTTTGACCGAGCTGGTTTTGTGTGGCCAGATTTCGGAGCAGCACCCGAGGATCTATCGAACCTCCAGCCCGATGGTGGCGACTAGAAGAAACCCGGGCTACGAGTGGGTTTTCTATTTTGCTTCGCTCACTCTATTGTAAAATTATTCTTTTGAGACGTTTAGCCGACGAGCACCTGTTAGCTCAATGCACATTTTACTTACTGTCTGCCTACGGGCTATAAACATGATTAACAAATCCTAGGGTTGATCATATATGACTTAACTCATGCTAGTCCTCGCATTTTGTACGACTAGCTTCATGATCAGCTGAATATGTAATATTTGGGACGCCTCTTATTGTATATTTGATGATCTAACATCTTGTAACTATATTACTTGCTTGAGATTGAGATAATAGGCCTGACCTTAAGTGACCGTTGGCTTATAGTAAACCCTCATATCTAGACAGTCGTGACCGTATAGCGAGATGAATTCCATTTCAATATACGTAGCTGGCTATGTACGCCCCCGCTCTCCAGTATTCTGGTTCTGGGGCGTGACACGATTCGTGTCCAGTTCTTGGACACGAAGACACCCCATGACACTATCACATATGTGTCATTATTTACCAACCCTCTGAATTGTATTTTAGTTGTTAAATTAGATTCGAATTGTGAATTTCTTACATACACTGATACATGTAAACTGCCATTCGAAATCCTGACATTTCAATATAGGTTAAATTGTTTGAGTGTTTAATTGGTGCTTTTGGATTCACTAAATCACATCTGGGAATTAGCCTACATGCTAAGCTTCACTTGGCATAGGGATTTAGTTTCATATTGCATTGGATTTCGATTTTGCAGCTGTTTAGGATTTTTTGGGACTGAATGTATGTAAACTAGATTATACTGAACTGTCATTGTTCTCTGATTTCCTGAGATTAACACACCTCACTAACCCACTACTTTCCTATACACTTTCATGTATAGTACACACACACACTGGTACACTGATACACTATTGTATGTACTAAAATCTGAGAGTAAAATCTGAGAACCCCATTGGTACATATCCACACACATTTATGATATGTACACACATTAAACACCTTGATTGTCACACTGGAATCTGAGACACTTGACACACTGTCATTCACTCATTTCAATTATTCCTATATACACACACTCAGATTATCTACCATTCACTGTTAACTGTAAAATTTGGATCCTAGAACTGAAAACTGAGAACACAGGTAGCCCTAGCCTATGTTCATTACACACACATGACCCTATCCATATTGCACATTCTTTGCTCACAGATTTCCTATGCCTAAATCCTGAGAACACATACATTCCTGCACACACTCATTCACATACTCCTAACACACATACATAATCTGTGAACACATAGACCCTACCCTATATCACAAATTACTCTATTTTATTTCTGTCACATTGCCACACACACACACTGTTCACCACACATTCACCCACCTATCTACACACATAGTACACTCTCTATACTATGCAAACTGAGAACACATATACCACATGGCACACACACACACATAGGCGTTGTTCCCCATACCCTTCTATATGTGTATATATATATATATATATATATATATATATATATATATATATATATATATATATATATATATATATTTTTATATATATATATATATATATATATATATATATATATTTAATATATATATATATATATATATATATATATATATATTTTTATATATAAATATATATATATATATATATATATATATATATATATATATATATATATATATATATATATATATATATATATTTATATATAAAAAAATATATATAAAAAAAAAAAAAAAAAAAAAAAAATATATATATATATATATATATATAGCTCGTGTGATAAATGTGGTGTAAGATATTGCATATTGTTTATACAAATAGTGTGAATATGGATATATGGTAGAAAATGTGTTGTTGCCTATATAAGTGTGTTGGCACATAGCCTTTGTGTATGGCATGAATGCACATGTGGATTGGTGTAGATAGACTGTATGCACTTTTGAATGGTGTGTGCTTGCTAGAATAGGCTGGCTAGGCTTAGTGAGACTTGTTTGGGTTAGGCTTGACCTAGTTGACCTAGTTTGACTAGTGTATTTGACTAGAGTTGACCAAAGGTTGACTTTAGCCTAGATTGACCCTAAACATCTTGTAGATGCATTATAGCAGTCTATTTTATTATTTTAGACATGTAGTCACTTGTATTGTTCTATAGCAGCCAGACACCACTCCTCAGACAGTATATTCTTTTCAGATATTCAGGATACCAGGCAAGTACATTCTCTGATCATTTCATATCTTGTTTAGGACTATATTTCCTGCTTTAGATTACTTTACTTGATGCTGACACGTTGGTATCATGGATTAGTACTATATGGATCCCTTCATGAGATGTTATCCCCCTCGGGAGCATCAGATACTCTTGTCTCGTGTGTTTCACTTATATCATGTATCTCATGCTTCTATTATGAATCTTTATGTATCAGCTTGTGATTCCTGTACTCTCATGAATCACAAAGCCTTCACGAATCTATTCATGAATCACTCTTGAATCACCCTTTATGGGCCAATAGTATAGTCATGAATCTTAACATAACATGACTGGATCCTTGTATATTGATTGGGGATGGGGGAGTAGAAACTGAACATATGAATAATTCCAAAGTAGTATAGTCATGAATCTTAACGTAACTTGACTGGATCCTTGTGTATTGATTGGGGATGGAGGAGTAGAAACTGAACATGTGAATAATTCCAAAGTAGTATAGTCATTAATCACCTCTTTAGTATAGTCATGAATCACCCTCCAGCTGTTCATATGTTCATCTTATACTCTGAATCACTAGCACTGATTAGTTCTCTATATATATGATAGCTATTTACTTACAGTCTCTCTTTTACATTATATTGTTCTTCAGTTTCATGTATCTTACTCTCTAGCATGTTTATTTTTTCTAACCTGTTATGATTTGTTGAGATGTATTGTACTCGCTCCTGTCCTAACTGGACCTGTTGAAAATATTACAGAGGATGAGGATGAGGCGTGCTGTCCCACATATTACGGGACTACCCTAGAGGACTGTTGTGACCTGGACCAGCAGCAGGACCCCTTAGCTGTGGATGACACTCCTTTAGACTAGGATGTCTTTTCATTGTATTTACCTTTTGGATTACTGTATTTGATTTTTGAGATGTTATCTGGATTTGTGTTATCTTAGACACTTAGACTTCTATCTAGTTGTATCTCTGTGGATTTCTTTTCATTTCATATCTATCTATCTTTTTATCGTATTCTACCTTAGATGTGATTGAGACTGTACTTACTATGTCACCTCCATTCGGAGTGTATATACTGTACATGTACCTTATATATTTTTAGATGATTGACCTAGGACATCGTTCTACCATCGTCACTGCGGCGTAGACTGGATGTACCCACTTCTCGTGCCCTTACTCTAGGGTGCGGGTCGTGACAGGTACTCAGTGTGACTCAATGTACAATAGCCTAGACTCAAATAAAATTATAAAATACAGACTTCCGATGACAAGTTCCAGTATTATTCGTCGATCCGTCATCGTTGATGATTGTCTGACTTGATATGTGTTAGTCGTCTGATTTGTAGCTTTGATGACAATTTATGTGTCGAGTTGGATCATGTCAAATATCGATTTGTTAATTATCAAGATTAGATTGACTGCGATCCAGTTTGGGTCAACAGTTGATGCTCCCTCAAGGCCTGCAAAAACTATTCGAAGATGTTTCTCATGCTCTTCTTCATTGCTGGAATAGATGAGGATGTCGTCTATGAACACAACTACAAACTTATCAAAATAGGGTAGAAAGATGCGATTCATCAAATCCATAAATACTGCTGGGCCATTAGTTATTCCAAATGGCATTACTAGAAACTCATAATGTCCATATCGCGATCTAAATGCTGTCTTGGATTTGTTCTGCTCCCGGACCCTCACTTGATAATACCCAGATCGAAGATCAATCTTAGAGAAGACGCGGGCCTTACTCAATTGATCAAACAAGTCATCAATCCTTGGTAACGGATACTTGTTCTTTACTGTCACTGCATTCAACTGTCGGTAATCAATGCATATTCGCGTCTTTCCATTCTTCTTGGGTACTAAAACCACCGGTGCTACCCAGGGCGATTCACTGTCTCGGATAAACTACTTCGCCTTCAGTTCTTCTTAATGCTGATACAACTTATCCAACTCTGACTGCGACATCCTGTAAAATCTGTCGACCTTAGGCTCTATTCCAGGATTTAACTCAATACAAAACTCCACATCTCTCATCGGTGGTAAACCAGGAAGCTCATCTAGAAACACATCAAAAAACTCTCTGACCACTCTTGGAATCTGTTCCTGCTCTGCCAATGCTTCTACAGCAATGCCTTTGGGTCGATTCTCTAATGATCGATCAAAGACGAACTCCTTAACACCATGTACATTAAACACTACCCTACCTCCTCGACAATCTATCATCGCATGACTGTCTCTCAACCAGTCCATGCCTAGAACAACGTCAAAGTTTCCCATAGGAAACTCAATCAAAGATACGGGTAAAAATCGCCCACATACTATGACCGGACACGCTAAGCACACTCTGCTAACTCCTACGAGCCCATTACCAGTGAGTATATTCATCCTCTCTGGCAATGCCTTGAACTCCAATCCAATACGTCTCGCAAATCGTGCTGATATAAAAGAGTGGGTAGCCCCCGAATCAAACAATGCTACTGCAGGAAAAGAGGTAACATAAACATTACCTGTAACCACGTCACCTGAAGCTAGTGCATCCTCCAGTGATAAGGTGAAGGCCTGGCCCTGGCCTTGCTGAGCTCCCCGCTGCTGTCTTACTTGTCCATGCTGTTGTTGTGGCCTCTGCTGACCACCCTGGTTCTTTGCCTGGAGAAAACATCTGAGCCTGCATCGATAGACGCTGGACTAGTAGCTTTACGACCAATACTAGTCCTTTGTTCGGTCCTGCCCCCGGAGCGGGCAATGCCAGAAACTGCTGAACCGGCCCTCATGGCCTCTGTATCATAGGATAATTAGCAATCATGTGGTCTGGACTGCTACACCTGATGTATAACCCATAAGCTGAATAACACACGTCCCTTGTGTGCCCTCCCTTACCACAATAAGTACATCCAATGGGCGCCCCCTGGCGCTGATGCTGGTTCTTCGGCTGCTGATGCCGAACTAGTGCTGTCATCTCTGATACCGTCGTCCTCCGCGGTGCTCCTGACTCATGAATACGGATACCGGGTGATGGCACCGATGTTCGCTGTACTGCTCTTCCGCCCATACTCTACGGACGAGACCTCTTCTGGCCCCCATATCTTATCGCCAACCTCTGTTGGGTGAGTTCATGCCTCCGAGCTACCGTTAAAACAACATCAAAAGTCTGATAGTCGTGCCCTTCTACTAGCTGTAGAATCTCCAAATGAAGTCCTTGCTGGAATCTTATCACCTTCTCTGGCTCCGTAGCCACCATCGTCGGAGCAAATCGACTCAGTCCGCAGAACTCCGCTGCATACCCATCCACCGTCTTACCAGCCTGCTTGAGACTGATAAACCTCTGCTGTAGCTCATACCGTGCTACCACGCCAAAATACTTGGCCTTGAATCTGGTACTGAAGCTATCCCAAGGAACATGACGCCTCATTCCAACCTCTTTCGATGCCTACCAGTCGCGGGCGAGATCCTGAAGTAACAGTCTGACTTGGTCAATCTTCTCTTCTGTTGGAACCTAAGCTGCAGTCAATATGGCCTCAATATCCTGAAGCCAAGCATCCACCATAATGGCATCCTCCGTGCCGTTAAAGTATCTCGGGTTAAGTCAACAAAACCTCTCCGACGCTCCCGAGTCATTTCTGATACTTCTCTCAAGGGCTACTTGTAACCCCTGATTCAGTAGCACATTTTGTTCATGCTGCTGGGTCTGCTGTTGCTGATGGGATGCCACCTGTAGCACCCAGTTTCTAAAATGAGGATAATTTTGAAAATTTGTAATTTTAATCTTTAATAATGATATTTAAATCATGATATGATTTTTGGTAATTTTTAATTATTTTAAAACTATTTTTATTGGTTAAGTGGTTGAGCTAGCTAGCTTATGAACTTGGCTCAAAGCCCATTTACATGAAATTCTAACCCTAATCCCCTACATGGCCGGCCACCACAACCCAATTATAACCTAATTTCAGCCTATATAATGTCTCTTCATAACCACTTGTCTTTTTTAGAAATTTCCCTTTAGGAAACCCTAATTTCTTCCCTCTTTCATAATTCCTCCACCAAATTGATCTTAATCTTTTGCACTTGATTCCAAATTTGGAGTAGAAGAAGAAGGAGGCTAGCTTGCAATGAGGGGAGCTCATTGGGATATTGCTTGAGGAAGGAGACTTCACTATTTAGGGCTTTTTTTGGAGATTGGCTCTCTATAGGTAATCCCTACAAATCATCATAAAATCCTGATTTAATTCCATAGATGCATCCATCTAGGTGTCCCCTAGTTGTAGGAAAAGTTTGGTAGAAATTCGTGTTGATTTGGTGTCCGTATCGGATACGTATCAGTGTAGGCTTATAGGTGTTTGATGAAATGCCTCAATGGCGATTTTATTGCTTTTTTGAAATCTTTTTGAAAAAACTTGTAGAGCTACATGTGCTCTTGGATTTCGTGCATGACTGAATCGACCATTGGCTCGTGTCGTATCGAATGAGGGGCTGGACATGCCGCACAGACCATGCGAGCAGTGTCCTGCTACCCGACAACATGTTCTCCGTGTCTGTGTCACTTGGACACATGACACTTGGTGAGTGCCTTGGGGCAGTGACAGACACGTCAGCCCCCAAGTGGCGAGTCGAGTCGTGTCATGTTGGTATCGTATTTGTGAGTGTACTAATTTTATGTACACTGTGTAGTAGCCGTGTCTAGGCTCTGATACGCATATCGTGTAGAGCGTTGAATCGCCGTGGACACAACCACGTGAATCCATGTGAGTCGTGTCAAGAGTGTAGCCCTATGTGTGGGCAACACGTGAACACAACCACGTGACTCCACGTGAGTCATGTCGTATAAATGAGCTCCTGGACTCGCCGTACGAGCATGTGCAGTCGCCGTGTGTTGGCGAGTGTTCGTGAGTGCCTGGACATGTCGTGTCCTGTTGTATGGACACGATACGACTCGTGGGACATACTGATATATGCACGAGTGTTTACCAACCATTAATATGGGATTTTTACTTGATTTTGTGTTGGATTTGGATTTTTTTTTCAATGTTACTGATACGTGTACAGTAACCAATTGTTCCGGAGATTTCGAATGTGTTTTAATTCATTTGAAATATAAATTTATATGTTATATATATGTGAGATCATCTCTGGTTATTTGATTTTGTGGAGGTTCAATGTGGAGCTTGAATGGGTTGTGTGAATGAGGATACATAGGTTTAACTGCTACCAGGTTTCGAATTTATGAAATAGGGTTTTCATATATATGTGTTGAACTGGAAAGAGGGATTACATGATATTTTCCTAAGATTTAGACCATTTCACTGCTGTACACTCAAACTCGGACCTCAACTCTCCCCTACCATGTGCTGGCCACACCATTCATTAGTGTACATCACACACACATACGCCTACACATGACTGAACACTAGAAAGACACAGGAACCCGAGAACACATGTAACCTGTTCACAAACACACACACACACACACACTCCCTAACCCACTGACCACACAGTTGTACAAACACACACACTATGAAACAATTGTACACACACACACATTGTCAATCACTGATAGACTCATAACTTGTACATACATACCACACAGGTCTGCCACTACACAACCTGGGAACACACAACCTCACTATCACTCTCATCTACCTGTTCACAAACACAAACACACACACTCTCTAGCTCTCTGTCCTCATAAACTATACACACACACACCATGCAACTGTATACACACATACCCTAATCACTGTCACACATATCATAAACTGTACACACACTCACAGATACACTATTACTCATGGAACACACACTCATACATGTGAGACACACACATACACTCATATTCACATACACCCCTTGACACCATGTATCCTTAACCCTTGTACGTAACCCAATACACACACACTCACCCCCTACTTACATATTTGTGTACCATATTTGTGCCTTGCTTGTGTATTAGGCACTAGCCTATATGAATGCCTATATATATATTGTATAGGTGTATATATACATAGTTTGTATTTGTGTGCGCGATAACTTCTTTGGCCTTTGATTGTGTTTGAGTACTAGCCTAGGCTTGGTTAGGCTTACTGAGACTTGATTGGACAAGGATTGGCCTAGTTGACCTTGTTTGACTAGTGAAGTTGACTAGAGTTGACTATAGTCTAGAATAACCTAGAATTCATATAGAATGCATTGTAAAGTTTAATATTACCATTCTAGACATGTTGTGACCTGTGTTGCTCTAAATATGACTCATCTACTCTGTCTGGACATATATACTCATCGGATACTCAGGATATTCGGCGAGTACATTCTCAGACCGTTTCATAGTTGATAAGATTTTTATTTATGCTCTAGATTACTTTACTTGATGCTGTCATGTTGTTAACACAGATTGGTACTATATGCATCCCTTCATGAGATGTTATACCCCTCGGGAGCATCGGGTTACGTCATGTCATGTGCGTTACACTTTTATCATGTACTCCGGTGCTTTCACCATTCATGTACACTATTGTAATTCATGTACTCTCATGTTCACAGAGCCCCTCATGTATACTTCATGTGCACCCATTTATGGGCCCCCATGTGAAATCATGTACAATAACATAACTTGTCTGGATCCTTGTATATTGATTGGGGTACGGGGGAGTATAGATTGTCATGTGAACAATTCCAAAATAGTGTAATCATGTACAAACTCTTAGAATAATCATGTGCAAATTTAAGCCGTTCACATGTCTATCTTGTACTATATCACTAGTCACTGTTACTTCTTTACTAATAGTAGATATTTCTTTACAGTCATCTCTTTTACTTCATATATAATCTCCAACGTTTCATGTATCTTACTCTATAGCATACTTACATTTTCTGTCATATTATGAACTGTGTGAGATGTATTATGCTCATTCCTGTCCTGACTGGACCTGTTGAAATATTACAGATGACATTGAGGAGTTCTGTCCTGCATACTACGGAGCAGGCCGAGATGACACCTGCGAGCAGGACTTCCAGGAGGACCCAGTCCTTGCAGAAGATATTACCCCAGTAGTCTAGGCTAGTTAGCTAGACTAGTTATCTTACTTTATTGTCTTGCCTTATTTTGGATACATTATGTACTTATTTGATATTTTGTTATTATGGATGTTGTGGAGCTGTTATCTTAGATACTTAGACTTATTCTCCTATTGTATTTCTTCTGGCGACTTTTATATCTATCTATCTTATCGTATTTTCTACCTTAGCTGTGATTAAGTTGTATATTTCTATATTATCCTCCATTCGGAGCGTATATATTGTACAGGTACCTTATAATTGTTAGATGTATGTGACCTAGGACGGCGTTCTACCGTCGATACCGTGGCGTAGGCTGGACGTATCCACTTCTCGTGCCCCTATACTTGGTGCGGGTCGTGACACTCCCAGTCCTCTTCATCACTGTCACTTGGCAATTGGTTGTTAAATTCATCAAAAGTAACATTAACCAATTCTTCAAAAACCAATGACCTTTTATTGAAAATCCTATAGCCTTTACTTTTGGTAGCATATCTAAGGAATATTCCTTTATCTGCCTCAGAGTCAAACATTTTCAAGTTATCCTTGGTGTTCGAAATAAAACAACAACATCCAAAAACTTTAAAATATAAAATATTGGAAATACGATCAAACCACAGATCATAGGGAGTCTTTTTCGATATAGATCAAATTGGAACCCTATTTAAAATATGACAAGCTGTACTTAAAACTGTAGCCTAAAAATATTTTGGAAGATTGTACTGGTTAAGCATAATTCTAGCTATTTCACTGAGAGTTCTATTCTTCCGCTCTATAACATCATTTTGTTAGAGAGTTCTAGGACAGAAAAATTTATGAAAATAACCATTCAAATCACAGAACTTTTTAAAATCAGAATTTTCGAATTCGCCTCCATGATCACTTCGGATGTGAGTAATCATGAAACCCTTTTCATTTTGAACATTTTTACAGAAAATTTCAAATTGAAAAATTGCATCATTTTTATTTGATAAAAAGAAAATCCAAGTGTAACAAAAAAATTCATTAATGATAACAAAAGTGTAGAGTTTTCCACCATGACTGACAGCTCTATTTGGTCCAAAAAAATCTATATATAATAACTACAAGGGTCTTGAAGTACTTACAGCGTTTATGGATTTAAATAATGACCTACTTGCTTTGTTTTTCTCGCAATCAGAACATACCTTGTCTTTCTTGAACAAAATTTCAGGTAATCCTTTTACCAATTTCTTCATTGATAGCCTTGATATGGCATCCATATTTGCATGTCCTAGTCTCATGTGCCATAGCCAGTTTTCGTCTTTGTTAGTTATAAGGCACTTGCCTGCATTGTTAGTACTATCTAATAGATAGAAAACATATCCTCCCTTATTCCTTCATAAACTAAATCCCCAGTAGTCATATCATATATAGAGCATTTATCTTTCAGGAAGTTAATTCCATTACCATTATCAGCAAGAAGACTTATGCTTAGTAGGTTATGTTTTAAATATGTGACCAGACAAATGTCTTTAATGACTTGGTAAGAAGGCATACCAACAATACAGTTACCAATTATATAACCTCTCAGATTATTTTCGAAGGAGATATATCCTTCTTTCTTCATCGATAGCGTAGCAAACAAAGATATATCACCAATCATGTGCCGCGAACATCCACTAACGAGAATCCATTTACTTCTAGCATGAGAGGGTTGGCCCACCTGCAAAATAAATATATGTAACCTTTGGTACCCATTTTTTTAGGGTCTGAAAATGTTAGTTTTAGGCACCCATGTATATATATGCATGTCAACTAGCTTGCTAACTCTACAAAACTTAGAGATGTGTCCATGTGAACCAAAATATAAAAAAAATTGAGAGCTAGTGCTTGGTGTCATTATATATTCATGATGCTTGTGTGTCTTCCTTGGATACTTGTAAACAATGTATGATTATGTGAAATATTATGCTTACATGATTTCTTTGATTGTGTCGTGTTTTGTGTATGTTGTGTCATGTAACAGATCTTCGACTAAGTAGCAGGTATAACATGTTTTCCAACTTTACCTCTAACTTTTATAGAGAACAATGCCCCATCATACTTAATAGATATTGTAGGCCTTAAAAATGAAGGTCACGCTGAGTTGAACAGAACTGAGTCCAAAGTCACGCTGAGTTGATCAGGACAATATTAAAAAATCACACTGGGAGACAGCTCATCATTTTGTCAGAGTATCATCATGACTGACAGCACGACAGTCGAAGAATATCTTCTCGTATGCCACGTATGCACGGAACTCGAGAGATCATAGCCGCCTATTGCGTGACTTTTGAAATCTTTTTCAGCAAGACTCAGCCTTCACCAAGTTGGCGTACCAAAAGAGTTCTTTGTCATTTAATGCGACTGACAAAAAGTAATCACTGTTAGAGATTTTGTGTCAGTCGAGGCACGTCGAATCAAGACAGATGGCAGTCCTGCCTCAATCGTGCGTGGATTTTGAGCCTTCTGGCTCAAGTCTGCGTATATTTTTGTCACGCCCCGGTTCCAAGATATGTGGGACCAGGAACACGTGGCGTGCCAGCTGTACGATCAAGTATAGAAAAACCCTAATTTAATGGACTATACTCGATCGTAGTACGCTGAAGTAACAACTAAATAACAATACAGGCAGGTAAATACTAATCTCATCCACAGGAAAAATCACAGAATAAAGCTGGAAGGAATGAAAATAACTCTGAATCAAACTACAAGTCATGACTAGTGGAAAATAATCCACCAATAAATGTATGAATGAACTACTAAAAGAGTACAACTGAACCAGAAAAGAAATAGATAGCCACTAGCAGAAATCACCTAAGAACTCAAGAAACTCACGAGGCTCAACATTGAAGTCCTCGTCAGCAAAAGTCTCCAATCTCCGTAGTCCGTCGGTACCTGTGCTCGTCCCAATCTGGAAAAGGTGCCAGGTTCTCAGAGGGACGTAACAAGTACACAAGAAATCGACATGCATGATAGTACATGGCAGTATATAAATAACTAGAACAAAATGTAACATAACATCTCCCCAACCAAACAAGGACAGGATATATCATGCAACATACGACAGGTAAACTAACCATCTATGTGTAAAATGCACTCGAGACATCTCTAGTGGCACATGAGAGGGGGAGAAGAAGAAGAAACGGCCACCAAGCGTTCTACGGTTTGAGAAACGAGGGGCTACGAGCATCCAGCGTCCATTGGAAACAGAAATTCTCATACACCACTAGTAGACTCTCCCCACCTAATGTATATTCGTACCGTATACATGGTACAAATAATATGCAAGACGTCATAGTATATATAAGTAGACCTGTACCAACCACTAGACTAGACGCGAACTCACGTGCCAATGATCAGTCGACACACAAATCCATGCTCTCAACTCACTCATATAGTGATCGTGTATGATATGGTGTCCGGCTAGAAGGTACCACATACCTTCATAATACACGGGATAAATCCACTACTACTAGACGCGTGCACACAACTGAGAAGTAACTAGGTAACATAAACTAACTGCAAAAATATACAATCAAGCAAGGTGTACTTGCCTGTGTCCAGCAACTGAGTATCTGGGTCCAAAGTAGAGTCCGAGTCCCGAGAAGCAAATAATCCTAAACAAAATTTATCCCTGATTAATTACTAATTAAATAATTCATTTAATTGCTAAGTAATCTATAATTTAAATTAATCTAGTACTACTAGCTAACTAGTATCAAATTTTTATGAATAATAATTATACAATAATAAGTAGGTAACCATACTTATTATCATACCATTTATATTCTGAAATTTATTTAAAACTAAATATTTAATAATTAATTAACTAATTAATGATAATCAATTAACCAACCATTTTAATACACACATGAATACACAATTCCTAATAATACTAACTTAAATAGTAAAAATCCGTAAAAATTATTTTTAGTCTATTTTAATAATAAACTAAATAATATCAGAATAATAAATATATATTATATATATATTTTACAGAAAATGAATTATTACCATTAAACTATTTATTAAATAACTAGTTGAATAATAACAATAAGTACTTAATAATTCTAAATAAATCCAAATAAATCACCACCAACCTTAAATTTAATCATTAAAACTAAATTCACAGTAGTAACACAAAATTAATAATTATTTAAATCAATAAATAATTATTACACAATTTATTACATAAACCTAAACATGATTCTCAAAATTACTTTTAAGTCTTAAAAATTCGTAAATATATCTAAAATACATAAAATAAATTCCTAAATACCATATTTACACATTTCTAACAGAATCATATCACTTCACAAAATTTACAATATTTATATAATTAATAACAATTAATTATATAATATATTCAACTTATGTAATAAATCTAGAAATTACTCAACTAAATCCAAAGAATTATAAATAATAATAATTAAATATTGGAATTATTTTTCTACAGAATAACATGCTATTACAAACATTTTCTATTCAATAAGTATTATTTAATTACTAACCAAATAAATAAGATAAATTGAAAACAATATTTAATATTCAATTTGATTAATACAAAACTTCCAAGATAAATCTAAATATAATATTTTAAACACCAATAAAATTCTGGAAAAATTTCCATAACTTACTTTATAATTAAATCTATATTTTCCATATAAGTTATATTATTTAATTATTTATTAAT
The DNA here is from genome assembly GCA_029216955.1 of Iris pallida. Classification (NCBI taxonomy): domain Eukaryota; kingdom Viridiplantae; phylum Streptophyta; class Magnoliopsida; order Asparagales; family Iridaceae; genus Iris; species Iris pallida. Next base: position 17,705 of record JANAVB010024334.1, read on the forward strand.
TAAATAATAAGCATCAAAACGGAATTAATTAAACAGTGTAAATTCGCTGTTTTTCACATAAAATAATTATAAATTAAATTATAAAAATTCTGGAAAAAATATTTTAAAATAATATATTAATAATACAAACTTTTTCATGTACAAAGTTTTCTCTAATTCGTAATCAAAATGTTACATAAAAATTAAAACAGAAAAAACATTTAATTAATTACTAACATTGAAACTTCATAATTAAATATAAATAAATATCAATAATTAATATTAAATCACACGAAAATTAGGGTAGAACCCCTACATATTTACCAATGATTTCCTACATTTAGATCTAATTAATCATCAATCTATTCATCACAACAATCCTTACAATAATCTGAATATTCAGAATTTAATTATTAAAACTTGGTTTAAAGCATGCAAAGAGGATTTAATCCACGTGACAGCGCCACGGAGGGTAGGGTTACCTTGCCACGCCGCAGGGGGGTGGCTCGCCGACGAGGGGGGGTTGCACCGACAAGGGGGCCGCCGGATGCAACATGCGGGCGCGGGAAACGCCGCGTCTCGTCGTCGACGGCGGGGCTCCGGGTGAGGGGGGAAGGAGATAGACGAGAGAGAGAGAGAGGGATAGGGTGGTGGTGATGAAGGGGGGCTGGTGGTTTGTGTGGAGGCAAGTTTAGGGTTAGGGTTGAGAGTAGATGCATATATATATATGCATGAAGGAGATCCAAATGAATAGGACAATACTGGGTTGGGCCTAAGTTAGGGTTAAACTTAAGGAATGGGTTTGGTTGCTAGAAATTTTAACACCACATCTATATAAGTATAGATATATATATATAATCTAAAAATAAAACCAATTGAATAATAACACTATATATATTTATTTATTGATATAAATATTATCTAATAATAAATCTATATGAAACTTGGTTAGAGTTTATAAATAATTTAATAATTAATGTAACAGCATTTATTTAACAAATAATAATATTTAGTAACCTTGCATCTATATATATATTTACAATATAAATTAAACCCTGATTAGAAATAATTAATTAATTATTTAAATAAATAGATTAACAAGCTATTCTTCAAAAAAAAAAAAAAAAAATTTTAAAAATTTCCTGAAAATTCAGGGGGTTTACAATCTACCCAACTTATAAGAATTTCGTCCTCGAAATTTAAAATAATTCTAATACCGAAGAAATAATAAGAAAATCAATGAAACGTAAATATGTAAATTGTAACTTACTCAACAAGACAATTTACAACGATACTTGGGGGTCAAAACTGGCATCATATCCTACAAGAATATGTTCTAGGTCCGGCATAGGTCATAGGATTTCCAAGTGATTAGGGAATAGATCGATATTGCATGGTCAAATCTAATAGGATAAGGAGAGGACACAAATAGTCTATTCTAAGGGAAAGATTTGTCAAACAAGTAGAGTTATTAAAATAGAGCACATAAAGGTGTGTTTATGGGGGGCATAAATGTCATGTGTATGGTGCGGTTTGTCTAGATCATAATGGTGCAATTATTGGAAGAAAAATCCTAATATTGTGCTTCAATTACCCAAGTCATGGTAAGGGATCAAATGATATGAACCAAGGAAAGGATAATAGGAAAACTTTTATTTGCTAAATGTCCGACTAAAATCAGTCTAAGATGGCTACTAGGGTGCTAAGGGTATTACTAAAATAAGATATCATACAAGGTATACTTAACTGACTTAGTAGAAAGATGGTTCTACTATAAATCATAGCTAATAAAGGATTATAAAGAGAAATTCTATACTAAGGCGCAGAATAAAGAAGAGTTCAAGGGGGATGGGGTCGATTACAAATTTGAAGGTCCAATGCGAATAAATATTTCAAGAAAAAAAATTGTCAAACGGCCGCAAATGAGATCCTAGGACAAGTTTACTATATCTTCATCTGCATAAAATAATCATAGGGAAAGCGAATCAACATGCACTAGGTTGGCCAGACCATCATGCACCGATTCTGATTAGACAACATTTTAGTGGGTGCACCCAATAATATATGTGTCAAGAACAAGCTTGAGAAAAGAAGAAGCTTGTAAAAACTAGGCTATAACAGCAATATTAGTCAAGACGATAAAAATAAACGTACAGAAGAAAAGAAAGTACAAGATAGTTCAAGTCCAAAACACAAATAATGATTTGACCTTTCTAGTTGCCCTATGAATCTCTAACCTTAGTTGAGCTAGGGATAGGAACCCACAAAGTTATGTCTAGGTAATCTAAATACTTATACCAACATATAGTCAGTATTATCCAACTATAATTTCTTAATGGTCCTGAGAAAAGTATGATGCTAGACTACAAGGTATACTACCCAACTTATAAGAATTGAACTAGTACCTCTAACTGTCTCTTTAGGAAAGCAAGTTTATCCTACCAAATTGTAGCAACAACATAGAATTTTCTAAAGAAGCAATAATAATCCTAACATGAGAAGAAAAAAAAATTCCTTTGGTCTATTCAAAAGGATAAGACGTAATGATCTGCTTTCCATTATTGCTTAAGAAAACAAATTTTGGATCGATAGTACAAGAATTATGCAGCACGATAAATAGTAAATCAGGAAAGAAAATAAACTAATTAGATAATAAAAAAAAATCCTTACAACATTTAGCTCGGCAACCGTGGCATGAGCTAAAGGTGAAGGAAAATTTTTATTACAGAAAATATCAACCAATATTGTCTACAGGTAAAGAAACAAACAACTAAATAGATATTCCTAATATTAATACTAATAATATAATACTAAAATATAGGAGAAGATATACTGGTTGACGGATTTGGGGTATGGTCAAGAAAAATTTATAGACATCTATAGCTCTAAACAATTAGGGAATCATGATACTAGTTTAGGGTCGAGAACAAGGATGATAAAATTTTAAGAAGAAGGCATAGTCACATGGGTCGATGACTTAACTATAACTGCATATAATCACTATCATGGCTATGAAAAATATGGCAACTAAGGTGTGACACTTCTATCTCATTAGAGTAACATCCTCTATGTTTATTTTCTCATCAAAAAAAAATCAAATTCCTGTAAATAAAATTTCTTCATAAATTCCTTCAGTATAAAATCTTTAAATCAAAAAAATCATCCACCAATTTCCTTAATCTCTTTAAGATCATCGCATATAATCATAATTATAACTTTAAAATACCCAACCAATCCTTTTATCATCACACCAACTCCCTTTTATTTTTTCCCCTTTTTTTTTCCTCAACTTTAATTCAGTTTACCTAATATAAAAGATTGTAACTCTCTTATGAAAATACTTAAATTAATCACCGAGATAAATATTATCATAATACTAAATTCTTCTTCTTTTTTTTCCAAAAGAAACTTCAATAAAAATTTATCAATCTAAAAAAAAGATTTAAATCTCAAATTTTTTTTTTCAATCAAAATTTGTTCCATCAAACAAAATTCAATCACAAAAAAATACCTCAAATTTCTAAATCGATCCTCGAAATAAACTTTATTATAGTACAAACATCCTTTTCTTTTCTCCTCAAAATTTTTAGATTAAAATTACCCAACTCCAAATTTTAAATCACTTTATGAAATGCATCAAATTTCTAAATTCTTCTTAAATAAACCCCCTTTTTTTTCATCAAGGTCAAAATATTCAATCTTTAAAGAAATATAAATCTCATAGGCAACTCTTAACTATTTCTATTTACAATCATCTATCCTCAAATTAAAAAAAAAAAATTATTCTTCTATTTTGGAAACCAACATAAATCATCAACCAATTTAAATCTCATGTAGCAATGTGAATATTTAAATTTATAATCATCAAGTTGATTTTATATCCTCTCTAATCAATCATAGAAATTTTTTAAAAAAAAAAAAAAAAAACTCAAATCAAAACTTTAAATCATCCTCTCAAATCGATCATCGAGTTTATTTTATTAATCAACTTCTAACAGACTTTCCCATATGAGTATAAGTAATCTTTCTCACTATCATTCGAAATTGATATATCATTACTACTCAACTTTGAATTAACTAATCATTCATGCAAAATTATATCTTTCAAAAATATGGTGTTCATCAACATGCAATATTTAGTACTTTCCCAGAATTCAATTATAGACTCAACCGCCTAATTAGCTGCCAAGGTAACCCATCTAGCCATATAGTTACTCATGAGTGTATATAGTATAGCATCTTCCAAACCTCTATCAATCATGACAAGCAAGGGGTACGGTAGATTAGATCGAGAAGGATATAATTGCAAGGAAGTCAAAGAGTCAGAAGATATAAATCAAAGAAGAGATCAAGTATTTCGAGGAGTTTGAAATGAGTCGAAATCAAACGAGATCAAAGGTTAAAAATAATCAATTGTGGATGAGACACGATAGTCCTAATCCTATACGCAGGCTTGCTTGGTACGGTAAAGTAACCAAACAATATTTTCTCGACCTGCATGGGCCACCACTAAAAACATGTCACGCCCCGGTTCCAAGATATGTGGGACCAGGAACACGTGGCGTGCCAGCTGTACGATCAAGTATAGAAAAACCCCAATTTAATGGACTATACTCGATTTTAGTACGCTGAAGTAACAACTAAATAACAATACAGGCAGGTAAATACTAATCTCATCCACAGGAAAAATTACAGAATAAAGTTGGAAGGAATGAAAATAACTCTGAATCAAACTACAAGTCATGACTAGTGGAAAATAATCCACCAATAAATGTATGAATGAACTACTAAAAGAGTACAACTGAACCAGAAAAGAAATAGATAGCCACTAGCAGAAATCACCTAAGAACTCAAGAAACTCACGAGGCTCAACATTGAAGTCCTCGTCAGCAAAAGTCTCCAATCTCCGTAGTCCGTCGGTACCTGTGCTCGTTCCAATCTGGAAAAGGTGCCAGGTCCTCAGAGGGACGTAACAAGTACACAAGAAATCGACATGCATGATAGTACAGGGTAGTATATAAATAACTAGAACAAAATGTAACATAACATCTCCCCAACCAAACAAGGACAGGATATATCATGCAACATACGACAGGTAAACTAACCATCTATGTGTAAAATGCACTCGAGACATCTCTAGTGGTACATGAGAGGGGGAGAAGAAGAAGAAACGGCCACCAAGCGTTCTACGGTTTGAGAAACGAGGGGCTACGAGCATCCAGCGTCCATTGGAAACAGAAATTCTCATACACCACTAGTAGACTCTCCCCACCCAATGTATATTCGTACCGTATACGCGGTACAAATAATATGCAAGACGTCATAGTATATATAAGTAGACCTGTACCAACCACTAGACCAGACGCGAACTCACGTGCCAATGATCAGTCGACACACAAATCCATGCTCTCAACTCACTCATATAGTGATCGTGTATGATATGGTGTCCGGCTAGAAGGTACCACATACCTTCACAATACACGGGATAAATCCACTACTACTAGACGCGTGCACACAACTGAGAAGTAACTAGGTAACATAAACTAACTGCAAAAATATACAATCAAGCAAGGTGTACTTGCCCGTGTCCAGCAACTGAGTATCTGGGTCCAAAGTAGAGTCCGAGTCCCGAGAAGCAAATAATCCTAAACAAAATTTATCCCTGATTAATTACTAATTAAACAATTCATTTAATTGCTAAGTAATCTATAATTTAAATTAATCTAGTACTACTAGCTAACTAGTATCAAATTTTTATGAATAATAATTATACAATAATAAGTAGGTAACCATACTTATTATCATACCATTTATATTCTGAAATTTATTTACAACTAAATATTTAATAATTAATTAACTAATTAATGATAATTAATTAACCAACCATTTTAATACACACATGAATACACAATTCCTAATAATACTAACTTAAATAGTAAAAATCCGTAAAAATCATTTTTAGTCTATTTTAATAATAAACTAAATAATATCAGAATAATAAATATATATTATATATATATTTTACAGAAAATGAATTATTACCATTAAACTATTTATTAAATAACTAGTTGAATAATAACAATAAGTACTTAATAATTCTAAATAAATCCAAATAAATCACCACCAACCTTAAATTTAATCATTAAAACTAAATTCACAGTAGTAACACAAAATTAATAATTATTTAAATCAATAAATAATTATTACACAATTTATTACATAAACCTAAACATGATTCTCAAAATTACTTTTAAGTCTTAAAAATTCGTAAATATATCCAAAATACATAAAATAAATTCCTAAATACCATATTTACACATTTCTAACAGAATCATATCACTTCACAAAATTTACAATATTTATATAATTAATAACAATTAATTATATAATATATTCAACTTATGTAATAAATCTAGAAATTACTCAACTAAATCCAAATAATTATAAATAATAATAAATAAATATTGGAATTATTTTTTTACAGAATAACATGCTATTACAAACATTTTCTATTCAATAAGTATTATTTAATTACTAATCAAATAAATAAGATAAATTGAAAACAATATTTAATATTCAATTTGATTAATACAAAACTTCCAAGATAAATCTAAATATAATATTTTAAACACCAATCAAATTCTGGAAAAATTTCCATAACTTACTTTATAATTAAATCTATATTTTCCATATAAGTTATATTATTTAATTATTTATTAATTAAATAATAAGCATCAAAATGGAATTAATTAAACAGTGTAAATTCGCTATTTTTCACATAAAATAATTATAAATTAAATTATAAAAATTCTGGAAAAAATATTTTAAAATACTATATTAATTATACAAACTTTTTCATGTACAAAGTTTTCTCTAATTCGTAATCAAAATGTTACATAAAAATTAAAACAGAAAACATATTTAATTAATTACTAACATTGAAACTTCATAATTAAATATAAATAAATATCAATAATTAATATTAAATCACACGAAAATTAGGGTAGAACCCCTACATATTTACCAATGATTTCCTACATTTAGATCTAATTAATCATCAATCTATTCATCACAACAATCCTTACAATAATCTGAATATTCAGAATTTAATTATTAAAACTTGGTTTAAAGCATGCAAAGAGGATTTAATCCACGTGACAGCGCCACGGAGGGTCGGGGTTACCTTGACACGCCGCAGGGGGGTGGCTCGCCGACGAGGGGGGGTTGCGCCGACAAGGGGGCCGCCGGATGCTACACGCGGGCGCGGGAAACGCCGCGTCTCGTCGTCGACGGCGGGGCTCCGGGTGAGGGGGGAAGGAGATAGACGAGAGAGAGAGAGAGGGATAGGGTGGCGGTGATGAAGGGGGGCTGGTGGTTTGTGTGGAGGCAAGTTTAGGGTTAGGGTTGAGAGTAGATGCATATATATATATGCATGAAGGAGATCCAAATGAATAGGACAATACTGGGTTGGGCCTAAGTTAGGGTTAAACTTAAGGAATGGGTTTGGTTGCTAGAAATTTTAACACCATATCTATATAAGTATAGATATATATATAATCTAAAAATAAAACCAATTGAATAATAACACTATATATATTTAATTATTGATATAAATATAATCTAATAATAAATCTATATGAAACTTGGTTAGAGTTTATAAATAATTTAATAATTAATGTAACAACATTTATTTAACAAATAACAATATTTAGTAACCTTGCATCTATATATATATTTACAATATAAATTAAACCCTGATTAGAAATAATTAATTAATTATTTAAATAAATAGATTAACAAGCTATTCTTCAAAAAAGAAAAAAATTTTAAAAATTCCCTGAAAATTCAGGGGGTTTACAATTTTGAACTTATATGTTCCTTCCTCAAGTCTGCGTGTATTTTGAGCTTTTTACCTCAAGTTTGTGTGGATTCTGAAGTTTCATGCCCCACATCTGCGTGGATTTTGAAGCTTTCTGCCCCAAGTCTGCGTGGATTGTGAAGCTTTTTGCCCCAAGCCTGTGTGGATTCTGAAGCTTCTTGCCCCAAGTTTGCGTAGATTTTGAAGCTTTCTTACCCAAGTTTGCATGGATTTTGTCTTCAACAAGTCTGCGTGGATTTCATCAAATTGGAGTACGTGGCAGCCATGCCACTGATCTCTCGCTTGCGTGTCCTGTAACTTGCACACGACTCATGCATGATTGCCATGTGTCCAACAGTTACAGGCCACGTCCAGTAACTTCTCACAACCTTGCGTATGTTAAATCCTGCGTGATTTTCAACTAGGCACAGGCTGTGAAGACAGTTATCCTTTCAGTTATTTTTGACTCTATAAATAGAGTTTTTTTTCTCATTCATTGTACAGATACATAGTTATCTAACTTACTGTCAAAATTTTGAGAGCTTTTCTTCTTCGTATAGTCCAAGGGATAAAGCGATCGTCTTCTAGATCGGATTCCTACAGTTGTAATTTTCCCAGATACATAATAAATAAAGTGAATTTATTTATGGAAAACAAATTGACGACTCTGCTGGGGAAAACCATCTCCTCTTCTGAGATGGCAACAACTCAATGCGACACTTCGTCAGTCGGCTCGACGAAGAAGGTGATATCGATCCAATTTGATCAACTCGCCTACGAAGAAATGCAGCGGGCTAAGGGTGGCAAGCCCACTTCAGCCTCCATCACCACTGCCAAGTCGAAGGGACGCTCTGTCTATGTCCCTAAGAATCAGTTGGCAGCCAATGGTGAAGTCTCTGCCACAGTCTCTACTCCCAACACTGGCAAAGACTCTACTGCAAAGCATGCACACTCTTGTGCGCTCAAAGATGACAGCATTCAAAAGTCATACTGACAGTACTGGCTCCTTAGCCAAGTCTGTTCCAGTGTGCAAACCCACAGTCAAAAGTCACGCTGGCAGCATTGGCTCCTTAGCCAAATCTGTACCAGCGTGTAATCTCAATCCCAAAAGTCACGCTGACAGCACTGGCTCCTTAGCCAAATATGTTCCAGTGTGTATTTCTAAAGTCAAAAATCATGCTGACAGTACTGGCTCCTTAGCCAAGTCTATTCCAGCGTGTAATCTCAATCCCAAAATTCACGCTGGCAGTACTGGCTCCTTAGCCAAATCTGTTCCAGCGTGTATTTCTAAAATCAAAAGTCACGCTAACAGTGCTGGTTCTTTAACCAAGCCTGTTTCAGCGTGTACATTATCTAAGAAGAATAGCTTTTTAGCAGTTTCTTCTTCTGTGCCAAGTTCTACTAGAACTGGGGGTGGTCTTGCTAGAACTCCTCTACACAAAGTCCCTTCGAAAAGAGATAACTCTTTAGTTGTTTCTTCTGTTCCTGTAGTCTTTACTTCAGGAACGGCTTTGACTGACAATTTTGTTAGTCAAAGAAAAGAAGATAGTCTTTTGACTACTCTTCCTTCTGGATATTCTATGTCTCAAAACTTGAATAAGTCTAAAAAGAAACATTCTTTAATGTCTTCTTCTACGACTTCTTCGAATTGGGCACAGAATTTGTCTAGAAAAGGTCTGTTACCAACTCCTAATCAAGGGGGTGGTTCAACTCTTCCTTCTCTGCAAATATCCAGATCAATGGAAGGAAAACTCCAAGTTTTAAAAACCAATGTGTTACCTCCAACTGATCTAAGAGCAAAACTTAATCAAACCCGTTTGGGAAGCACTTCTGGTGTTAAGAAACCACATCAATCGAAAATAAAGATAAAAGATCCGGATGCAGAGTATGCTAGAAATTATGTGGCTCATATTAATCACTCCCTATATAATCAAGAGCCATCAAGACCCAAGAACCAGAAATATAGTCCCAAAAATACACAAAGAGTATTCTCTGATGTACCTCAGTCGTCACAGACAGATTTACGAGAACACCTTCAATAGAAGAGAAGGAATAATTCTATGACAATGGACCATGCTGAATGTGACTTCCAGCCAAGAGTCATAATTCAATGCAAATGTCAATCAATGGTTCAGGACTATGTTGATCATGAATGTGATTTCCAGCCGAGAGTCACAATGCAATGCAGATGTCAAACAAAACGACAATCTGTCTTCAATCGGATTCAGTATGAACCTATGCCTGATGAAGATGAGCCTTTGTTCGCTTCTGTCAACATGACCTCTCGGGATACTGGGGGTAGAGCTGATAGTCCAGATGGAGTATATAGAGGTACAAGAGCAAGAGTCCTGGCCTCTAGTCAAAGAATTTTGGTCTCTGAAGATGATTCTGAATTCCTTGGAGAATCTAACTTCCCACCTCTTCCTACTGGGGGTAGTTCTCCTATAATTGACTTTGATGCACAAAGCAATGATTCAGAAAAAACAACATCCACCAGTTCATCAATAATCCCTCGTACAGTCACGACTTATATGGTTGATGGGAATACTGATGAACCTTCTTCTTCCTTGACTCCTCAAGAACAAAGGATTGCTTCTTTGGAACAACAAATGAAGTCTATGGCTGATACTATGAAGTCGATGTATGAACTCATGGCAACTCAGATACAAAATCGACAGACTGTACCAGATGCCATACCAATTGACACTGGTATAAGTCCAGTACAAGTTCCTCCAGCAGTACAATCCAATACTCCTGGACCAGTTCAACCAAATCCTAGTATCTCTGGAGATGGGGGTAGTGCTTATAATGCTGTTCCTCCTCCCAACTATTCTCTACAAGTTACAACTCCACAATCTTCGGGAGTTGTTTCTGAAGAATTGAAGAATCTCAAAACTCAATTCGAGGCATTCAAACAGAAAGATGGTTTACAAAGGTTAGGCATCAAGCAACCTTATCCGATAGAATGGAAGCAAGTATCGTACCCTCCTAAATACAAGCCTCCTACTATCTCATTCTATGATGGAACCACCTCTCCGAGTTAGTTTATTAATCACTTTGAAGTGATGACTGACCAGTTGCAACCAAGCGACGCCCTCCTTACTCGGGTGTTTGTTGGATGTCTCAAGGGAACGGCTTATGAATGGTATAGAAGTCTCCCAGATGGGTGTATTACCTCATTTGCCGGTTTCAAACAGATATTTCTTGAACGGTTCTATGAAGGGCTCAATGACATGACTATGTCTGCTCTTATTAGAATCAAGCAGAAAAATAATGAAACTACAGAGGATTTCATTGAACGGTTTCGAAGAGAAGCTCTGAAGATGTCTCTTGGAACTCCTGATGTTGTCACCATCGACACATGCAAATCAAATCTATTGCCAATCATCAGCATGTGGACAGGATCTACTCAATTTTAAGAGTGGCCTTCCTTTATAGTTAGTGCCAAGGCCGCAGAAATTAGTGCTGAAACCTTTAAAGGTTTAGGAGTGCAGATGACTCCCAAAGAAACAAGTAAAGGTACTAATAATAATGCTAAATCTAATACTCGTAAGGGAAAAGAAACCCTTGAAGTTAATCTTCAGAGCAAAGATGCATCGACTGTTCAAACTTCTCCTACCTCTACAACTCAACAACCAAGAGCACCTCGCCCCAAAGAAGAATATTCTTTTGATGACGACGACGTCCTTGGTATCTTTGAATGTCTGCTGAAAGGTAATAAAATACAATTACCTGAAATCAAGAAACCTGATGAAGCTGGGAAGACGGATCATCCTAAATACTGTCCATACCACAGAATGTTGGGTCATACAATTCGTACATGTTATGTACTGAAAGAAAAGATCCAAGAAATGATTAAATCTGGAGCTATCTCCCTTACTCCAAAAGAGAAGACCGTCACCTCCAATGTCGTCTCTATGCAATTTGGAGACTTCTCTCCTCAACTCCTTGAAAGTGGGATCGTTCCTATTCCCAAGGTGACTTTTGATATAGTGAATATTCCTTCTCCACAATCTGAAGGATTGGTGCCAATTACTATCGAAACAGGAGAAATCATGTGGATACATCCTGATCTAGTGGCAGATTTTGAATCTCCTCCTCTTCAAAAGACTACTCCTCGAAGGTCCAAGAAGACTGGAAAGATTAAGTCATGTCATATGACTTGTCTTGGGTCTACTTCTGACACAGAGCCAAAAGACAAAGAAGAAACACTTGCTGGTGCTACTCGAACATGGAAATCTTATTTAAAGGATTATTCCAAGAATCTTGAGGATACTCCTGATATCCCTCCTGCTGACAAAGATGCTCCTAATATTCCTTTTGAAGAAGAATCATCCACTGCACCTGTTCCTTCCACGGCACCGGTTGAATCTGCTCTTTCCAAGCCCATAGCTCTTGAGAAAGGCAAACAACAGGCTCGGTTTGATAAACCAATCAAGAAGTCCTCTCCTCTTGGACTTCAGAAGCCTTATAACTTTGACATTTTAGCTCAACTTGCTAATACTCCAGCTAGAATGTCACTCTTTGAACTTTTACGTCTTTCTAAAGAGACTCGGAAGACGTTAAGTGAAGCACTTCTTCAAGCTGACTCTTGTCTTGCACAATTGAAGAAGCCAGATGCAGAACCTGCCACTTGCTTACATTGTAATAGTGTATTGGAGATTATCCCAAATATCACCTTTACACAAGACGACATGCTACTGGAGGATAATCGACATGATCGGCCTCTCTACTATACCGGTTATATCGATACAATGAAGATAGATCGTATCCTCATTGATCCAGGGTCTGCTATAAGCATAATGCCAAAGAGTCTGTTGGATGAACTAAAAATCCCTCTTCACAAGCTTTCCAAGACGGTTACTACTATCCTGGGATTCAATCAAAGCAGAAGCGAGCCTTTGGGAAAGATTCATCTGAAACTTCAGATAGGCGATTTCAGATCCAAAGTCACTTTCTATGTGATCGAGATTGTAGGATCCTATAATCTTCTTCTGGGGAGGCCCTTTCTTCATGAAAATAATGTGGTGCCTTCTACTCTTCATTAGTGTTTTAAATACATTGACAGCAATGGAAGAGTCCAAAAAGAAGTTGCTGATATAAACCCTTTCCATGGGGTTGAAGCCTATTTCAATAATTCCCGGATGTATAAAGAAGAGTATACAAGGGTGATACAAGCTATGGAGAAAGAGGATTCACAAAGTGAGACTTTAATAATCCCTGTTAAAGGTCGAACTACTCAGCAACAATCTCCCAAACCCTCTGGAGAAGGTCCTTTCATCATTCTAGTGAGTGGACGGATTTCACCATTACCTCAGTCGTCTACTCAAGATACATTGATCATTCCTGTCAGCGGGCGTACTACAGTTCCTGTATCTTCACATGTGAAACAGGATACTCTGCTAATTCCGGTTGGAGGGCGGATTACTCTTCCATCTCAAGCTTCAAGGGAGCTCACCTCTTCTGAGCCTTTTGTTATCGATCTTAATCAAAACAAAACTTCTTTTTGTTCTTCTTCTCCCCCTTTAGTCATTGATTTGGCTAAGATCTCTAAGGCTCAGGCTTCTTCCGATGTAAATATTGCTGCTTTTGAATTTAATGAAAAGTCTCCATCTTTGCAGTATGTTGATGTGTGTAATTATGTTCATAGTTATTTACATTTGTTAGATGACTTGAGCACAATAACCATAGGAGTTGTACAGACTGTTCATACAGATGTATCCTTAGAATCAGTACAATCTTCATACTTTCTATTTTCCAGCAGAAATCCAGGAGACATTCCAATATTCCTTTATAAAGGGCCCCAAAATCCTTCTAACCCTGAAGACGATGACAAAAACGATGATACTGGAAGATTACAGCTACGTCGTTATAGTCAGCAATCTAAAGACATCATTAAAAATATGGGCTATGACTTCAGGACTGGCCTCAATAGTGGAAAAGGAAGAAAAATGCCTGTTCGTATTCCTCCTCTGAAATATGGGAGGACGAAATGCGGATTGGGCTATACTGCTCCTATTCCTTTTATCAATATCGTTCATGAAGATCCCGAATCTGACGAAGATAAGAGATCTGATTCTTCTAGTACTACCTCTTGGGATTCCGATACGAGTATCGGTGATTTCTACTGCAACATTCTGTCTTCCAACATGGTTTCCATCGACCACTCTGAAGAAAGTGATGAAGATGAAGTTGAGTTTGAAATCTCACCTGAATCAGAACAATGGGCCCAAAGGTTAGATAATCAATGGGAGTTCCGATTCGAGCAAAAAGAACCTCCGACTGAAGACAAACTTGTTCAAATAAATGTTGGTGAAGAGGGATCTCCCAAACCAATATTCATCAGTGAAAGTCTTTCAGAAACTGATAAGCAAGACATGATTAAACTCATTCGTGACTACATCGACGTCTTCGCTTGGAGTTATGAAGATATGCCAGGACTTGATCCACAAATCGCAACTCACAAGCTCAATATCTTGCCGAATGCTAAACCGGTCAAACAACAACAGCGACAATTTCGTCCAGACATTATGGATGCAATTGAAGCTGAAGTCAATAAACTCATGGCCTCTGGGTTTATTAGAGAGGAACAACATCCTGATTGGGTAGCTAACATAGTTCCTGTCCTTAAAAATACTGGCAAGATCAGAGTTTGCATAGACTTCCGCGATCTCAATACGGAATGTCCTAAAGACGAATTTCCTCTACCAATCACTGATGTTATGATCGATAATACCTGTGGGTTTGAACGGATGTCATTCATGGACGGGTATTCTGGGTACAATCAGATTAAAATGTTTCCAGATGACGAGAAGCACACTTCTTTCAGAACGCCGATCGGTACATACTGTTATACAGTGATGCCATTCGGTCTCAAGAATGCAGGAGCAACTTATCAACGAGCCATGAGCACTATATTCCGTGAACATTTGTGAAAAATAGTCGAATGCTACGTTGATGATATTGCAGTCAAAAGTCGACAAAAGGAGGATCATATCCAAGATTTGAAGACTATATTTGATCTAATGCGTAAGCATCAATTAAAGATGAACCCTACTAAGTCCTTCTTAGGCGTCTCTAGTGGTAAATTTCTCGGCTTCGTCATTACCTCTAAAGGTATACACGTGGATCCCGAGAAGATCAAAGCCATCCAAGACATGCATCCTCCACGCACCTTAAAAGAGCTACGAGGATTTCAAGGAAGGATCGCTTATATCAGGAGATTCATCTCTAATCTTTCAGGACGCTGCAGACCATTCAATAAACTCATGAAGAAAGGTGTTTCTTTCGTCTGGAATGATGAATGTCAGAAAGCATTCGATGATATAAAACAATATCTAATGAGCCCTCCAGTATTGGTACCTCCCGTCTCAGGAATTCCATTCCTCCTATATACCCGAGCAATGAGTCATTCATTGGATGCATTGCTTGCTCAAAAGAATAAAAATGGTCATGAACAAGCCATTTACTATCTCAGTCGAACTATGATCGGAGCTGAACCTCGATATTCACCGGTCGAAAAGAATGTCTAGCCTTGATGTTCGTTGTCCAAAAGACACGACATTATATCATTGGTCAGACTATTCATGTCATTTCCAGGATCAATCCTATACGGGTCATGATGAAGAAACCCAGTGTTTTGAATTCTCGATTGGCTAACTGGGAAATCTTACTTGCTCAGTATGATATACATTATATTCCTCAGAAGTCAGTCAAAGGACAAGCTTTAGCTGATTTTTTGGCTGCTCATTCAAATCCAGAAAATTCAAAACTCTATGATGAAATCCCAGATGAAGTCCTAGATTCAAACCAAATTGCTGAAGAAGATCCTACTTGGCATCTATTCTTTGATGGAGCTTCAAGAATTGGTCCTAATGGAGACATTGTCGCTGGAGTTGGAATTGTTCTTGTGTCGCCAGAAGGTCTTGCTATCCAACGAGCTTATTCTCTTGATCAACCATGTTCAAACAATGTAGCTGAGTACAATGCATTACTCATTGGTCTTCAACTCGCTAAACATCTGAATATTCAACATTTGGAGGCATACGGAGACTCTAAACTCATTGTCAATCAGATAAGGGGCACTTATGAAGTTCGCCATCAAGATCTGGTTCTCTATCATAGATCGGCTATATCTATGGCTTCTTCGTTTGAAGAGTTCTTCATTGAACATGTTAGGCGAGCATGTAACACTGAAGCTGATGCTCTTGCTAATCTTGCGGGGTGTTAGCTATTCCAATCAGACGACAACAGATGATTGTTGTCCGCAATCGAGAGCTATTTTATCTTAAAAACAATCTGACTTTAGGACTTCCAGTCGACATTGAAGAATCAACATCTCATGATGTCAATGCAACAAGAGGATTTGGATTTAGTCGTAAATCTTTATCATCTTCATCTGATTCTAGCATGGAATTCATCTTCAGTAATTCAGCTGAGACTCAGAATACGGATAAAGATTAGAGAATTCCTTTCTTAGACTTCGTATTGTATGATATTCTTCCAGATAATCCGAGTGAGGCAGCATCTATTAGACGACGGTCACTCAGATTCTATTACAATCATACTACAAAAACTTTATATCATCGAGCTTATGACGGTCTACTTCTTCGATGTGTTGCCGGTGATGAGGCTCAGCAGATCATTCGCGAAGCACATGATGGAATTTGTGGAGCACATCAGCCTGGCCCAAAACTTCAGGACCGTATTCGACGTATGGGTTATTATTGGCCCACTATGGTATCAGATGCCATCGAGTATGCAAAGAAGTGTAAAGCTTGTCAAATCCATACGGATTTTATTCATCAACCCTCAGAATTTTTACATCCAACAGTAGCATCATGGCCCTTCGAAGCTTGGGGCACGGACATTATTGGTCCGATCAATCCGCCGTCATCAAAAGGACATCGGTTTATTCTCGCAATAACCGATTATTTCTCCAAATGGGCCGAAGCCATTCCTTTATCTGAAGTTAAGACGTCAAATGTCATCAGCTTTATCAAATACCACGTCATCTACAGATTTGGTGTTCCGCGACGCATTATTCATGATAATGGACCACAGTTCATCAGTCAGAAGTTTACTCGATTCTGTGACGATCATCGGATCAACAATGTGGCTTCTATCGCATATAATTCGGCAGCTAACGGATTAGCAGAAGCTTTCAACAAAACTATCATCAAACTCCTAAAGAAGTTTATCTCTACTAACAAACGTAATTGGAGTGAGAAACTTGGCGAATGCTTGTGGGCTTACCGTACTACTGTTCGTAATGCTACTAAATGTACACCTTTCTCTCTGGTGTATGGTTGCGAAGCTGTTCTTCCATTAGAGATTCAAATTCCTTCTTTAAGGATAGCAATCGCTAATGAACTTACCGCCGAGAATAATGATCGTCTTCAACTTCAGGAATTAGAAACTCTGGATGAAAAGCGATTATCTGCTCAACAGAATATTGAATTCTATCAAGCTAGAATCTCAAGAGCTTTTAACAAGAAAGTCAGAGTTCGAACGTATCAAAAAGGAAAACTTGTTCTAACAGTCAGACGTCCTATGACTATGACTCATATGAGCAAAGGCAAATTTGATGCAAAGTGGGAAGGTCCCTATATCGTGAGCAAAGTTTTCTCAAATGGAGCTTATCAACTCTCAGAACTGGATGGTCGAAAAGTTATGATGCCTATTAATGGCAAATTCCTTAAAAAATATTATGTATAAATGTAAATGCTTGTAAATCATTAGACAAGTTCATGTTCAGAAATAAAATTTTTATTTTATTTTAATCATGAATTATAGTACATGATTTTAAGGAAGATCATTATCATCCTTTTCAACATTTGGACGCGGGCCACTGCCGTCCTTCTCGAAAACACGGTCCGCAAAAGAGCCGAGAACCTCCTTGCTGGAACCCACGAGAAACTTGCAAACAGCCATCCTCATGGCTTCTTCTTCTTCAGTCCTTCCTGGTTCGAGCAGGAAGTCCAGAATGTCCCTTGGTGGCTTGGGTGCAGACGAACCTTCGCCTGCTTCTACCTTCTTCAGCTGAACTGGATCAGCAGGGCGTTCTTCAGTGCCCTTCTGAACCTTCGGGACGATTTCAGCCTTTTTCTTGGATGCTTCTTCAAACGACATTTTTATGTTGAAGAATAGAAGTGTTCGTTCTTGTCAGAATTCTGCTATATTTATAAGCAGAAGTTCTTCAAATAACGAAGCGTCACGTTCATTTGACGGTTCGTCCATTCATTAATGCTTGACGGTTCATCCGTTCATTTATTACATTCATCCGACGGTTCGTCCATTCATTAATGCTTAACGGTTCATCCGTTCATTTATTATATTCATCCGACAGTTTATCCATTCATTATCACCTGATTCGTCCATTCATAATCTTCTATCAATCTATCAAAAAGAAGAGATTCGTTACTTATCACGTTTTCATAACCTCTGGATAAATGCCGAATCTACTTGCTCATTTGTCATTTTCTATTTTTGATCTCTACATAGAAATCAATCTATTTTCTTTTGAGTTTCTACATATTATCATGTCCATATTACCTCTGATAATATTATGTACTCTAAATCAGAAAAGAAGATTTTATTATCTATCATGTCCACAATTCATGCAAATAAATAAAAATCATTGAGCATAGAAGAATTATCATTTCCACTCTCATTTCATCTTAAAAAGTCTATTACATTTTCTTAGAATTTCTTACAAATCATAATGGAAATCTATTACAATTTTGGATTTTCATTCTATGTACACAACAATAATCTAATGGAGATCTATTTCTTCTTTGATCTTCTCTTGCGGGTTCGTTGTTGGTGGCAATTCCTGATTGTCCAGCAGGAATCAAACTCTGGTCTTATCTCTCAGACGAGAGGAGAACCACAGAGTAGGGCAGCACGAAAACGTATTGCAGCCAATACAACTGGTGGATTGGAAGCGACCTCTCAAAGGAGATAGGAATGTATCCCACATTGGGATACAATTCCTAGTTCTCCCGTGAAAGAAACTCTACTACCCGATTTCTCGGGGTAGATTTAACTCCACCATCCAACTCTCCGTGTATAAAGGCTCTTCCTACCATCTGAGGAAGACCCTTCTATCCCACGAAGAGTTCTGAGTTGTCTGATTTACGCGTCAAAAGCGTATGAGCTCCCTGATGTAGGTATCGGAAGAATACTCTCCACAGCATCCAAATCACCAATGCCAGTTCTGAAGAAAATTTTCAGCCGAGCTTCTGCAGAAAATAGCAAAGAAAAAGAGATTAAATCAACAGAAATCATTAAGCATGCATTTGTCAAACAGAGACAGGCGCGCACTGTTCAGTCAGAAACAAAAGCCCATCTTCAACAGTAAAAATGGTACGCGTACTATATTGGACTTACCATCGAGTTTGGTGCTAAAGATTGGCAAACCAATGTCTGATATAGTGCACAGAAAGAGAATATTAGAAAGCATTGCTTTCCTGTTGAGAATGAAATCTCACAAAAAGTTCATTCTCAGAGAAGAAGAAGAAGAATAAAGAGATGAGTATGTGTGAAACTCATCTATCCATTTAAATAGGGTCGACGTGCAAGCCTATTCTTTGGAAAGATCCGAGTAAAAAGCGCTCATAACTACGAAATGAGTGTCACGTGTGCTTTGGAAAAAATCACAATATTTGAAACATTCAAAGAGTGCCAATTAATGCTCTTCATTAATGCACGCTGTTCGGAGTAAAACTAGTTTTCAGCACAAAAGTTGTACTACATTTTTCAAAGCAGGTACTGATGACCTTACATAGGAAAAGAAGTACAACATTTCTCAAAAAAGAAAAACAGAAGCATAAAAGACACGCTCTATTTTGCGAAGAGATTGAGCTTGGCGCCCAATTCCTCTACGCTTGTGACTCCCATACGATGTAACAAAGCATTGAGCATTTCACGCTGCTCTGCGAGGCTGCGCCCATTGGAAGAAGATGAGCCGTCCAGACCAAAGTGGCTCAGGAAGTTCTTGGCTAGTTGTATAGGGTCATCTTTGAACTCGAAAACTAAAGGCTCCGGTTCCTTACCCCCGAGAGTAGGGTCGCCATGTGCACAGAAACCCAACTTCTTTGCTTCTTCTTCAGCTTCTTCCTTTGGAGTCATGTTGACGTAAGATGAATATCAAAGATGAATTTTCTCCCCGTTTATATAACAGAGCTTACCGGCGGTTCATATTCCACCATAAATTAGATTCAATCAGTCTCGAAAAATGAAGAGTCATCATGACATTTAATAAATTCATTTGGATATTTTCAAAATATTTCAAAATTTTGAAGTCTTTTCAACTTTCGAAAACTTCGAAAGGGGTTTTGTAGGCCTTAAAAATGAAGGTCACGCTGAGTTGATCAGAACTGAGTCCAAAGTCACGCTGAGTTGATCAGGACAATATTAAAAAATCATGCTGGGAGACAGCTCATCATTTTGTCAGAGTATCATCATGAGTGACAGCACGACAGTCGAAGAATATCTTCTCGTATGCCACGTATGCACGGAACTCGAGAGGTCATAGCTGCCTATTACGTGACTTTTGAAATCTTCTTCAGCAAGACTCAGCCTTCACCAAGTTGGTGTACCAAAAGAGTTCTTTGTCATTTAATGCGACTGACAAAAAGCAATCACTGTCAGAGATTTTGTGTCAGTCGAGGCACGTCGAATCAAGACAGCTGGCAGTCCTGCCTCAATCGTGCGTGGATTTTGAGCCTTCTGGCTCAAGTCTGCGTGTATTTTAAACTTATATGTTCCTTCCTCAAGTCTGCGTGTATTTTGAGCTTTTTAGCTCAAGTTTGCGTGGATTCTGAAGTTTCATGCCCCACATCTGCGTGGATTTTGAAGCTTTCTGCCCCAAGTCTGCGTGGATTGTGAAGCTTTTTGCCCCAAGCCTGCGTGGATTCTGAAGCTTCTTGCCCCAAGTTTGCGTAGATTTTGAAGCTTTCTTACCCAAGTTTGCGTGGATTTTGTCTTCAACAAGTCTGCGTGGATTTCATCAAATTGGAGTACGTGGCAGCCATGCCACTAATCTCTCGCTTGCGTGTCCTGTAACTTGCACACGACTCATGCATGATTGCCATGTGTCCAACAGTTACAGGCCACGTCCAGTAACTGCTCACAACCTTGCGTATGTTAAATCCTGCGTGATTTTCAACTAGGCACAGGCTGTGAAGACAGTTATCCTTTCAGTTATTTTTGACTCTATAAATAGAGTTCTTTTTCTCATTCATTGTACAGATACATAGTTATCTAACTTACTGTCAAAATTTTGAGAGCTTTTCTTCTTCGCATAGTCCAAGGGATAAAGCGATCGTCTTCTAGATCGGATTCCTACAGTTGTAATTTTCCCAGATACACAATAAATAAAGTGAATTTATTTATGGAAAACAGATATAACATCAATCTTCTGTGCAACGATGCTATACTTCTTCTTCTCTAACTTATATAATTTGTTCAGCTTGGCATAGTCATGATCTCTTTTCTTAATAGTTTTATGAGCATCATGCAAGCTAAGCTTCAAAGTTGATATTTCTTCATTCGTGTTACTGGTGGAAGGTGTTTCCTATATATCCTTCAAAAAGGATGATAACCTTTCAACTTCAGTAGTGTAAACTTTGATCTCTTTTCGAGACTGCTTATATTTGTCCAAGTCTTTCTTGTATTCATCTAGCAAGTCACTAAAAGCATCAGAAAGTTCATCAAAAATAAAGTCATTATACATGATTGGTTGTTACCTAATCAAATGCCATCAAGTAAATATTTGTAGAGCTGCTGGGTCTGTCTTCTTTCTCATATTCAATGGCTTTGCTTTCATACCAAATATTGGTATTAACATATTTTCGGGATGAAGACTTTCGGTTGGATTGTTCGTATCGACTCGTCTTCGTTGCCATTGGACAGTCTTTCTTGATGTGTCTAGTCTTCTTACAACCATAGTTGATGGTCTCTTTTTTATTGCTTTCTTGATAATCTTTCTTCTTTCGATTTAATTTCTCAAACCTTAAGGATTTCTTGAAGTTCTTTACAAGAATAGCTTGTTCCTTACCATCTGAAACTTTATAGTCCATGTATTCTCTTGAGACTCTTTTAGCATGAGCTTTGAAGGCGATATACTTTTGTTTGGAGTAGATTCTTCCAAGTATTGTAAGTCTAGCTCATGAGTCATCAGTTTGTCCAATAGTGTCTCCAACAATATTGTGGTGAGATTGTTTCCTTCTATGGTCGCTGTGGCTTTGGGTTCCAATTGTTTGTTAGTTTCCTGACCACTTTGCGAATCTTTTCATGATTTGAGTAATCCTTGCCAAGAGATGATAAAGGATTAGTAATATCAAGGAAACGTATAAACAACTGAGTGATTGATTCATTTGGTTTCATCTTAAAAGCCTCATACTCATGTATCAATATACTTATCTTGGTTTCCTTCACTTCTAAAGTACCTTCATAAGTTACTTCAAGAAATTTCTAAATGTTATATGATGTGACACATGTAGATACTCTATTAAATTCAGTCTTATCAACGGCACATGATAGTGCATTGATCACTCTTGCATCAAGGATGGCTTGTGTCTTTTCTAGATCCGTGTACCTATCATGTGGCTTGTCTATAAGGTTACCATCAATCATATATCTTTTCTAGATCCATGTACCTATTATGTGGCTTGTCTATAAGGTTACCATCAATCACTATTCGTGTTTTCTAGTAGGTATAGTTTATTCTATCAAATAGTGGAGATCTATTTGTGGACTGCCCTTCATCGGTGAATATCTAAGATTTTATGGCTGCCATATGTATTCTCTCTAGAGTGTTATACCTGAATATAACCTGCTCTGATACCAATTGTAGGACCGTTGAACACCTCTGGAGAGGGGGGTAAATAGAGTACATATGTGCAACGGAATAACAATTACCTCTAAAAAATTTAAGACAATAACAATCTCATATGAAGTAGGCAGTATAAAAATAAATGCGTAATGTAAACAAGTTCAGAGAAGCAAACACAAACGCCAAGGTTTATACTAGTTTTCCTTTAAGAAGACTAGTCCAGTCTCGAGTACTCTAGCTTTATGTTGAATCCACTATCTCGTGAAACTCAAGCTTTGAATCCAAAGCGCTTGTAGTTCCATACAACACATATTTTTTATCAGAAGAGCACTACTTCAACTTGCAAGCCTTTTATCCGAAGAATTTGTCAACTTCTGGAACAATATGAAAACTGAGATATTTTCAAGCCTTTTGTACAACTCGACATAGCTTCTAGATTGTACCAAAATTGTGGCTTGGTTAGGAGTTGTAAAGCTCTGGTTTGAAAATAAAAAGCTCTTCGAAATACTTGAATGAATAGAGAAGAGATGATTAAATGAATAGAATGAAAAATTCTCATGTATTTATAGTATTATCTTGGACAGAACTCGGGTAGAGTTCGGTAGTCCAACGTTCAAAAATTCGAACGTTTGGAGCATGTTCTTCAAGATGACCTAATCCCTCGAGAACTGTGTCAGGAGGACCGAGTTCGTTGCCCTGTTTCCAGAGTAGGTCATGAAGAATTGGCTTTGGGTTTTTGTGGTTTATGGACTGTTTTGGCAAGTGTACTTGCTTTTATGAGATGTATTGACCAGGGAGATTAGGTAGGCTATTTTGGTAAGTGGACTTTTGTTTTGTAGCTGAGCCAAGTGCCAATCTCGTTCTACTGTATATTTTTTTTCTAGATTTGTAAAACCCCTAATTTTTTTAAAAATTATTTTTATTTAAAAAGACTTCAAAACAAATTTATGCAATTTATGGGTTTTTTTATTTATTAAAGATGACCTTAGCCATTGTGGAGTTTTGGAGCACAAGACGACCATGAAATTTGGCACGAAAGATATAGCAGTGTGCCTTGACTAGTGTACTAGCCATGCCATGGGAGGCCTAGTCATAGTTTTGTCCAAACTAGAAAAACTAGGCCAAGTTGTGCATTAACTCATTTAAATTAGTTTAATTAAATATTATTTATGTTATTGATTTTTAGATGATTCGCTTGGACCAAACCAGCCTGAACTGGGCCCAAACCCAATTTAAGCCCATGTAGGCATGTGGTGGGACCAAGGTGGCCATGTAAACGTATTTTATGTACGTAGCAATATTTTCTAAATTATTTTATAATTTCATGTACAATTTCTAATTATTTAATTATTTGTGCAATTATTGATATTTTATTATTTAAATAATATTTTACAACGTTTGTAAAATATTCTGGACCCAAATAAGGGTGTGCGGTATAAGTCCATCCAATGGGACGATTTTATTATTTTATTATTACTTAAGTTATTTTGTGGAGATTAAATAAATATGTTCATTCTATTTAAATATTATTATTATTATTATTTTGAGTTAGTTTATTGTGAATGTAATTTATATATATATATATATATATATATATATATATATATTATTTTTATTTTATATATATATATATATATATATATATATATATATAAAATAAAAATAAAATATATATATATATATATATATATATATATATATATATATATATATATATATATATATATATATATATATATATATGTAGATATATTTAAATATATTAAATATTTGGATATGTGACATTTAAATTGTTATTTGGATTTTTATATAGATTTATGGTGTATATGTATGGATATATACATATATATATATATATATATATATATATATATATATATATATATATATATTAAAGAAGATTTGAAAAGATTTAAAAGAAAAGAAAAAAACTACTATTATGGTCGGCCCCCACCATGGGAAGGCCGACCACAATACAAACAAAGCAGCAGCAGCATGCTGGCGCCCAAGTAAAGAGGCGGACCCCCTAACCCTTTATATATACACACACACACACACACACACATATATATATATATATATATATATATATATATATATATATATATATATATTTGACTCTAAAAAATATCTAATCTCCTCCTCCTTCTACCTCTCTCCTTCCTTCCTCCTCCTCTCTCCTCCGCTCACCCCGTACCTCTCTCCGACGAGCTGTCCGTAGCAGCAGTCCCGCGACAGCAGCGGCAACAACAAACACCAACAACATCAGAAATCAAAAATGAGGTACCTAACTTTACCGTGTAATTTCTCCTTCGATACTAATCCGTTTTTAGATCCGTAAATTCGTGTAGAAAGCCCACATGACCCTCTTTCATTCCCTTCAAATAGATTTATTTATTCTACAATAAATTCCATGTTTAATCAGATTAAAATTCTCAAAAAAATCAGTTTTCAAAAACCTTAAAAACCCCGGTACGAGGTCTGTCCCGACAAACCGGACGATCCAGTTGCAAATCGAGAGTACTGAAAGGTCCGTTTCGACTTTGTGGACGTACGGGCTTTGACAAAATTTAAATTGGTCACGTATGTGCGACAAATTTGACTCGTATCCGTCAAAATTTTTCGTATCGAGCTTTTCCAAAATTTCTCAATTACTTTGTGCACACTCATCAAATCGTGACGAAACTTGCGCCATTGGTCTCGAAATATTTTTCTAGTCCTGTGATCCAAGTTTGTTCCGATTTTGAGACCGTTGACCGGGACGCCATTTTGGCGGGACCACAATCCCACTCAACGGACGATTTTGTGCTCAGCCCACCGGAATCCAAATTTGGACATACCATTGGGTTCGTCTCATCAAAACAAATCCATAGACATATAGTTTGATGACTTTAGAGACCATAGGTTCTGGCATAAATTTCGGTGCAAAGCGGGTCCAACGGTGGACATCGTTTTGACCCGAAATTATGATTTTGCCACTGTTCCAAAATTTAACTTTCGAACATGTGTTTTCTAGGCATATCTTTTATTCCAAACTCGTTCGTGATGTTTGTTGCAGCATCCGGAGTCATCTGCAAGATTCGGCTTTTCTTGCCTCGTTTATTTGCCGGTTCGAGCTACTGGATTATTTCCTTTTGCACATAACCTCAGGCAAGATACCTTGCCATTAGCTGATTATTTTACTTTAGCTCATATTTATGCATTTATTTATAATTTATTTTTTGTAAAATAAACTGTGATACATGGCATAAGTAGATATAATTTTTACTATTAGTTCTATTCCTGCTATGTACTATTTTCTTATACATTGAACTTAGATTTATGGGACCATCTTTTGTGTGTTGCATTCATAGGCCTTGACACATTTATACCACGTCATTGTGAGTCACATATAGGACTCAGACATGCGTGATTGGCTGGCCACCAGTGCGTATAAGCCTTGCGTTACTAAATAAATGCTAATAGAGTTGCAGGCTAAAAGACTTAGCAGTTATGAGTTGACATTGGGCGGGGAGAACATGATTGGAAGTTGACTACCACCCTATCTATCGTAGACTCGCTCGCTGCTGAGGAATAGGTAGACTATATGCTATAGACTCGTTCGATACTAAGGAATAGTATATGGTATTGTGCATTGGTATTTTTCTCACTTGACCCAGTAGTCATGCGACCATGAATTGTTCTTAAAAACTGCATTCACTTAGATTGGTTAGGCACCCTTATCCGTTAGGTATGAGTACTCTTGGTTTGGGTACTTGTATCTGACCGTGGCTTGGAATAATAACTTATCGCAGATTAGTTCGCCACATCTTGTCCTTGTTTGGTTGTAGGTGTGGCTTACTACTCCGATGAGAAGGTATTGAACCTTGTTGGGGTCCGAATACCATATTGGATTCGTGACTTGGAAAGATATTTCACCGTGGGTTAGTGTGCCATCTCCTGTCCTTGTTTGGTTGGGGGGATGGTACGCTAATCCAAATGGTGAGGTATTGGACCATGTTTTGATCTGATCTTACTTATTATTATTGAGCAGTTATATTCAGTTTATATGGCATGATATTGTGTATCTTGTTACGTCCCTCTAAGGACCTGGTTATCTCTCCAGTTGTATGCTATTGTCATTCACAAGTAATCTAGCCGAGGTCGTGATCTTCTCTATTCATTCGGAGATGACGTGTCTTGGGTCTTTCTTTGCTACTTCCGCCAAATCATTTTAGTTTCCATGCATATTTTTTTCCTTTCTTGTTGGTAGTGGATTTGTCTCCGCCCAACATATTGTACAAAGACTTATTACAGTTGATTATATGATAACTTTTATTCTTACAATTGTGTATGAGATTAGATTACTCTTAGTTTACTATATTTTACAGCTTATGTATTCATATGAGGTTTTCATATATTCGAGTATACTTCGTATGTATACAGCTGGCATGTCTATGTACCTAGTCCTACGTATTTTGGGACTGGGGTGTTACTTGTTTTTGTGGTGGCCCATGCAGGTCAAGTTTGTCACTTCGGTTACATAATTGTACCGAGGTGAGCCTGCAATATAGGATTAGAGTATAGGAATCTCATCCACATACTTGATCACCTTTCTTGGTTTCTAAATTCCAACTCTCGTTGTCTCCCTTGATTTTTGCATCTTGTTTGAGCTCTTTCTACCAATACCCTTATCATCTTGTGCTTAAACATGGTTAAAAAGATGACTACACTACTATATATTTATTGGTCAACCATATGGCTAGAAGGATTACATTGGCAATTGGAATACACGGAGACCTTAAATAAGTCATAAGGGCATTTTCTAAAAAGTGTGATTTACTGGTTAGTAGTTTCTAAGTTGGGATATTACCAAAGAAGGTTTTAAATCTTGAGAATTCTAAGTAGTAATCACCAGAGGATTGATGGAAATTTATGTGATACTGTAGGAAAAAAATCTAGAATCTATATACCATTAATTTAAGACATGGGTTTGATTTTGAGTTTTGATATCTATGACTTAATGAGTTACAGTTATAGTTATACATCTTTGAGCTGATATAGATCTTAAAAAGTGGCAATATGAACTATTTAAATTGAGTAGTACAAGTTGCGATTTATATGTTCATTAAATTTTAAATTTTAAGTGGAAGCAATGATATTAAAATTTGGTTTTAAAATATTTGAAAGATATGAAACGATTTTTGAGGAAAATTTCAAATTTAAAATCGTGTCCTTTGATTTAAGATTTACAAATCTATTTAGAATTGGGCTTAAAAAGTTGTGATTTTGTTACCGAATTTTGGTAAAAAAATGATTTCATGACTGATAAGATCATTTGGATATTGAGTTTAACGTTGGATTGCTAATATTACAATTTTTGGAAAAAGTTACTAATGATGGGATGAAAGGTTATTTTGATTGTTTAAAGGAATTTACCATTTAAAAAGTTGTTATTATGTTTGAATGACTTAGAAATAGAAGTTATGGTTGATGAGTGCGTTAAAATATTGAGCGATAAATTTTAGATTGCTTTATAATATGCTAAGAGTTTATCTAGAGGGTTATTTAAATTTTTTAGAGTTTTAAAGTTACGATTTGTTATGGAAGTTTATTTTTATATAGATTCATGATTGTTGAACTCTTGAGTTTAAAAGTTGGAATAAAAATGTTAAATTTTGGAAAAGTTAGTAGTAACGTGATAAAGGTTTACTTTGAGATTTATGGAAGGGATTTAAATTTTAAGTCATGATTAAGTTGGACAGCTTAGAGTGAATACAAATTATGGTGGATTTATTTTGAAAGTTTTATTAAGAAACTTTTGGAGGGAACTTGAGTTAAAATTTTAAATGGTAGGCCACCAAGATAGCCCTAATAAGTTAGAAGTATTTCATACTAAATGCCATGTCACTCATGACCATGATAGTAGTATATACACAAGTGTTGTTAGTCGTTTACCAAACTATGTGACTGTATCTTAACATTGACTCACTCGATCTTCCCTCGTGACCTACTAACCATTTGTAATTTGAATAATGAATTGATTGTTCCTTAACTGTATTCATTTACGAGACTATCTTCTCTCTGGAACTGTGTCCCTAAATTATTTTACTAGATTCTTAATTAATTTTACTTCATGCTTCAACTTGATCTTCTTTATTTTTGTGTATTAGTTGTCACCTCGTGAACTCCCACTTTCTATTTTAGATCTTTTGGCGTCCCTTACCGTGACTTGGATATTTGGAGCACAACATTAGACTTTTTCTTCCAACAAATTTTATATGTAAGGCCTAGACAAGCCCACCTTCATGTAGATATATCATGTTCCACTAAAATACGTCTCCTTGTACACTATTTTCATGATATGACCTTCTGATCAAAATGGCTAAACTATAATCTTTACCATGATACCGATATATTTTTTCACCACGGATAGGGATTCAACCTCGACTCAATTCTTTCGACTGATATGTGATTTTGTTCTACTTAATTCCTTAAATGCTTAAATTTGTGCTTTATCTTGATTGCTTGACCCATTGCCCCATCACACTACTAGCTTAACTTTTGTAAGTTGGGTAGAATACCTCAGGTCCAACAAAGCCTTTATCCTTGTGACCCATGTTGATAAGTTAAATCAGACTATAAATTCAGAGGACCCTCACTTAGCTAGTCAACCAAGCTAACTGCACATGCCCAAACTTCGGGCGGAACTTAGATTTTAAAAGGTCCTGGACTATTTAAATTTCTTCGTTATTACCTCCCTTACTTATATTTCAAAAATCTTATGCTGCTAAATTAGCTTTAGTTTTGCAAGCTTATCTCTTCCGAGCTTGATCATGACATATTTTATTGGGTGCACCCACTAACATATTGTCTAATCAGAACCGGTGCATGATGGTCTGATCAATCTATTGCACTTTGGTTCGCTTATCATATATTATTCCATGCGGATGGAGACATAGTTAAACCTGCCATAGAGTCTTATCCCAACAGTAGTGAAAACTCTTATTTGAATTATTTCCGTCGCCTATGAACCTCGTATTTCGTACTAAATAGCATCGTCTTTGAACTCTTTTTTGTTGTTGACTTTACTTACTTTAGAAAGACCAGACACTGTACTTGATAGATAGACTCAAAGTATCACCCTTAGTTGCCTTACCAGTTATATATACACGAAATGTAGATAACCACCGACCGACTCATGTGGCTATATCCTCGCCTTTAACTACTCCTCATTTCTTCAACCTTAGAATTGTTATCGTGCCCTCCCAAATATTCTTGAGCACTCGAGAATGATTCTAATCGTTCACTTAAATCAAAATCTCAACCAAGATGATTAGTATCTAGTTTTCTCTCAAGGAACCATATCTCCCAAATGCCTAATTATTCTTTTGATCTATTAAATTTCTCACTATTTTTATTCGGGTTATCAAATTTTGTTACCTTCATTAGCAACCCTTATTCAATTCCATACTACCAAAATATGTTGCTTTAATGACGGCCGGCTCCGTCGACCATCCGTCGCTAATCAGTATTAGAGACGGATTTTTGATGGATATTGGTCAAAAAACATCCGTCGCAATCAGCGCATCACTAATAAAATCCGTCGCTGAGTAGTCGCCAAGCGACGGAATAGCGACGGCTTTCCGTCATCACTATTCATTGCATTAGCGACGACTTGCCGACGGTCTTTCGCCGAATTCAAGTATTAGGTATTGAATTGTAAAGACACTTAGCGATGGATAGTTCGTCAGTAAACCGTCGTTACTGTGTATCAGAGGGTATCGGTCCGTCGCTATTCCGTCGAACACCGTCGCTAACTAAGGATGGATTAGCGACGGATTAGTGGCGAATAATTCGTCGACCGGGTTCTGGCATTTCCAGAACCATGGCGACGGATATTCCGTCGTGGATCCGTCGACAATAGCGACGGATTCCCGATGGCATATCCATCGCTAACGTTCTGGAAATGCTTGACATTTCCAGAACCATGGCGACGGATAGTCCGTCGCAGATTTGTCGACCATGACATTTCCAGAACCCGGTCGACGGATTATCCGTTGACTATCCGTCGCTAACTGGAAATATTTCCAATTCTCTAGTTAGCGACGAATATTTCGTCAAAATTTAGTCGGTACCTGATATTATCCGTCGCTAACCCGTCACTAGTCCGTCGCTAACTGAGATATTTTTAAAAAAATTGCAGAGCTTTTCCTGTTCACACAACATCCGAACATCAGACCAATATATAATCACAATATACAATCACTGAGACCAATATATAATCCAATATAAATCACATACGAATATAATGCACACCAATTATCAAAAAATCACATAGACCAATATATAATCACAAATATGCATAACCCAAAAGAATAATTGTAAAGACACCAATTATCAAGAAATTATAAACTAATATCCGTCGTAATAATCTGAAATTCCCACAAATATTCTAAGTTTAAAAACTATTCTTATACAATACTTCAAGGAGCAGGAGGAGTTCGATTGTCCGGTTGTGGTAATCCCTCATACGATCGACGATAATACTGCTCCACTATGTACGGCGGCAATCCGTCGAAGATACAGCCCGAAAGTCGGCGTAGCTGCTCTGGTGACATAAGATCAAGGAGTGCCGTCACAGTTAGAGGCGGTACCAGAGGGACAGCAGGGTTGAAAGAAAGATGACCGACGGAAGAAGGACCGGCACCAGCAGTCGACGGACCGGCACCAGCAGCCGACGGACCGACACCGGTAGCAGACGGACCCGCACCAGCAGTAGACTGACCGATAGCAGCAGATGGAGGCAGAAAGTATGTGGCTATTTGGTCCCATAAGGACGACACCGTCTCGTGCAGCTGCGCAACCTGCGACCTGACATCATCATCTGCCGGGGCCGCGGGAGGAGGCATTGTCGGTGGAAATCTCTGAGTCGCCATGTACAACTCCCCTAGGGAGCCGATGTCGTACAGGCGCCATTTCTTAAAGCCGCCGATGGTATCTACGAACAAGTCTTTACGAGCGGCCATATAAGAGGGCGTCCAGGCGGGCGTCATTTCACCGACATCCTCGGTAGCGGTTGACTTAGCCGGACTAAGGGCCTCACGATACGCAGCCTATCAAATGAATGTGTTTATACTATAAGATTTACCTAAGTTGTAATCTAAATCCTATGTTTCACTAAGTTATAGTGTGAATCCTAAGTTTATCTAAGTTATAGTCTAAATACTTTTAATTCTAACGTAAATATCATAAACATAAGTACTTACATCGGTCTCCTTGGCCCTATCATCGACGAAGGTCCCGTCCTTCCGTCTCTTGTGCGTATGCAGGAACACATCGTGCATGGTGACCGATTATGGTGCCCTTTCCCCTTTCATCGCCCGTTGGGTCTGCATACGAAATTTCTGTAGAATTTAATTAACTCCGTATATTAATAATACCGAATTCGATAGTGAAATGAAATTGTGGTATCTCACCAGATCTTCAAGCGCCACTGCGTGGGGCCTTGATCCCCCCGTATGAAGCCCCGCAGCCCGTCGGTTCGCCTTCGCCTTCTCCGATTTCTCTTTGTAGGCAGGAGTATCCAACATATCTAAGAGCTCCTCATAATAGTCCTGTCGGATCCAATTCGGCCTTGTCTGCCCTATTTTCAGGTCATGAATCATATTCCGTATCTTCTTCGAGGCAGCATTTCTGTAGGTCCTGCGGATCGCGTGCTCGAGATGGGGGGGCCACCCGAACGTCGTCTAACATACAAATTCAATTATCACGTAATTTAAAAAATTATTGATTAAAGAGTATCTAATAATTAACCAAAAGATATAGATATATACGCTCAACTCGTCGAGCCAGACGTACTTCAAGTTTGGGGGCACCGACGAAAAGTTGAGGTAGGGACCATGGAAGTTAGCCCTGATAATTTCTCCAAAAGCCCTGGAAACATTAAACGGAAAAAACCTACAAAGAAGCAACGACCGGATTATTAACTTGAATAAATAAAAAAAATTTAATAAATTATCTTAAATTTACTTACGAGGTCCCCGCGGGCCATAGCCCTCGTCGGAACTCGTCTCTCGGCCTCTCTTGTGCCGTCAGAGGATCCGCAGATCCGTGCATGTACTTCCAGTAACCGGGTAGAATGGAGTATGGGGGTACTCCGGAGCCCACTGTACAGTAACTGGTGGATCCGCTGGTGGGTCCGATAGCGGAACAGATCCGCTTGCAGATCCAGACTCATGCCTTGATGAAGTTGTCGATCGACGGCGGGATGCGCTATGCCCGTGGTACTCTCCGGGTCAGGTTCGCTGGATGGGGTCACATCCCAGGAAGATTGAATGCGACCACGACCACCAGCACCACTACGACCACGACCACGACCACGACCACGACCACCACCACGACCACCACCAACAGCACGACCACGGCCAGCCATTATGACCTGTAAATAGAACACATAAACATAATTAACAATATAGAAGTGTAAATGAATATAAAATTCTAAACTAAAATATACATACCACCAGCAGGGAGACGAGTGCCGTCGCGATAAAAAAGGATAGGAGGGCCATCTGCAAAAAGAAAATCATACAATAAGTAAATGATCGAACGAAAAAAAATGAATTCACGTAATTGCTTTTATGAGGTCAAACTTAATTCACGTAATTGGAAGTATTTTTAATATACAACAATATTTAACCTAATCATCGTCATCATCTTTGTTCTCATCCTCGGCCTCGTCTTCATCATCATCCTCATCCTTATCGTTATCGTCGATTTCATCTGTATCCTCATCCCCATCAAATTATTCTTCTTCTTCTTCTTCTTCTTCTTCTTATTCTTCTTCTTCTTCTTCTTCTTCTTCTTCTTCTTTTTCTTCTTATTCTTCTTCTACCTCAAGATTTGGGACAAGACGCCTCTTTTTCCCCTGGTTGACAGCTAAGTCTCATGTATCAACCTCTTCCTTCCCTCTATTTTCCTCAATAATATCTTCAACAACCATTGTATCCGACTGTTGTCCCAAGTATTTGGACTTTTTGTTCTGGTCCTCTTGGTATGCTGGTTCTCCAACGTTGAATATATTTCTAGATTTAATCTTGCATACTGCACACCAGTCAAATCGATCTCTACGATGCCTTGGGTAGCTTGTATAGTAGACTTGAACAACCTGACTTACTATCGCAAATGTATCGAACCCTCTATACCTCCTCCGATGATTTATATCGACAAATCCAAATTGTTTATCTATTCTCCAACCGATATTTGGTGTCGTATCGAACCACTCACATTTGAAAATCACAATATACATATCATATGGGGAAATTTATTATAAATCTACAATATTTCGAAGCACTCCATAATAGTCAAAGTCCGGCCCGTCGTCATAGATGGTGCCTCTTATGTAAACACCGAAATCCTTGGTACTGATGCCATCATTGATAAATTTAACATTTATAGCATTCTGAGTTGCCTTAAACCTGAAGCCATTAACGATATATCCTGGCCAAGTCTTTGTTTGCTTCTTTGGTCCTAATGCCAGATAACGAACACTCTCATTAGTGAGTGTTATTTCAGGCAATAAAACCTGTAAACAAATATTTATAATTTAAATGTTTTAGATTATATATTTATAATCTCAGTTACTTACGTATTTTATAAGAATATATAAAATCAACCTCAGTTATAATCTCAGTTACTTACGTATTTGCGAAACCATGATGGAAATGTACAATCAACCTCTCTTTGAAGCCCTCATCGATAATATCGGGTGTCCTCATTTTGACTTCATCTCTAAACACACTGTTAGAAAGTAAGAATATATAAGTGTAGTCACTTCATCATATTAGAGATTATAACGAGTGCAAGTGTACTGACTTACTTCTCCAAATCTCTCACTTCTTGTATGTCACAGTTTAATAAGACATATCGGTGAGCGACATCATACACGTCGTCAGTCAACCACCATTTTTTACTAGCCCCAATAGGCTTGCCCTTTACATTGAATATACCTACATTCTCAATGTCCTCATCATTCCTTTAAGGTTTATTTCGATTTGTCTTAACATGAGTATCAAAATAAATGGAGCAAAAGTTTGACACCTCTTCGATAAGATATGCATCGTATATTGAAGCCTCTATATGAGCCTTGTTGCCAACTTTCTTCTTTAGATGGTGTAGGTATCTAGAGAGACAAATTATCTTGAGAATTAAGAATTAATTTTAAAATCCACTAAAATTCAACTTAAATTAATTGATTTTTATGTACCTTTCAAATGGGTACATCCATCGATACTGAACAGATGTACCGACACGGGCTTCGTATGCTAGATGAATCGGTAGATGCTCCATGCTGTCGAAGAAGCCAGAAGAAATTTTTATCTCCAAATTACAAATTGTTAAAATAATCTTCTCCTCAAGTTCAACCATGTGTTGCACAGTCAACTTAGTTAAACAAATATCCCTGAAGAATATAGATAGCTCGGCCAACGAAACCCATACAGCAGAAGGTAACAACTCTTTCAAATGAATGGGCAGTAATCTTTCCATAAACACGTGGCAGTAGTGACTCTTCATTCCCGTTAGCTTCTGTTCATTGAGATCAACGCATCTAGACAAATTCGACACATGGCTGTCGGAAAATCTTAAAGTAGATACCCACTTGCGGATTATTAATCTATCTTCCTTGCTCAATGTGTATTGTGCTATCGGCTTAGTTAATTGTCCACCAGCTCTCCTTTGTATCAAGTTCAGATAAGGATGCTTACATATCTCGGCAATGTCTTGTCTTGCTTTTGGATTGTCCTTCGTCTTTCCTTTAATATCCATAACGGTATTGAAGACATTATCGAACACATTCTTTTCGATATGTATAACATCAAGATTATGACTTATAAGATTATCTTTCTAATAAGGCAAGCCCCAGAAGATACTCCGTTTGGTCCAGTTATGGCTTTGTCTGAACCCATCGATACGATTGTTCGATGGATCTTCCATTACAGTAGGCAAGTCCTTTACATCTTCCCAAATATCGTATCCCGACAATCTGGCAGGCGGATGAGAAAATTCTTATTTTTTAGCTCTGAACGCGTCCTTGTTCTTTCTTCAAGGATGATTCGCGGGCAGAAATTGACGATGACAATCAAAGAAAGAAGTTTTTCCTCCATGCTTAAGGTGAAACGCCTTACTATTTTCCATACATATCGGACAAGACATGGTGCCGTGAGTACTCCATCCAGACAACATACCATATATGGGAAAATCATTGATTGTCCACATCAGTGAAGCTCTCATATGACAGTTCTGTTTTCTGGAAATATCATAGGTCGCGACGTCGATCTCCCACAACTGTTTTACCTATCCACCAACGGCTGTAAATATATATCGATATTCTTCGTCTGATTTTTGGGACCCGGTATGATAGCTGTCAAGAACATATAAGGAGTCTTCATACACATCCATGGTGGCAAATTATAAGGGGTTAGAATGACCGACCAGCAGGAGTATTGAGATTCCGACTGCCCGAAAGGGGCGAAGCCATCAGAACATAGCGCCAGACGTATATTTCTCGGCTCTGCAGCAAAAACTGGGTGACGCAAATTGAAATATTTCCACGCCTCTCCATCCGAAGGATGTGGCAATTCTTTATCGTCCTTTGTGCGTTCTTCGTTGTGCCACGTCATGTGTTCTGCTGTATTCTGAGACATATACATCCTCTGTAAGCGCTTCGTGATCGGCAAGTAATGCATATACTTGTAAGGACGTCATTTTCTAGTTGACTTTCCTTTTCCCCTGATTGGCTTGTAACGATCCGTATTACAGAAGCTGCAACTTTCTATATCTTCGTTCTCCTTGTAGTATAACATACATCCGTTGCGACAACAATCTATCTTCTCGTACCCCAGTCCCACTTGTCGGACCATCATCTTCGACTTGTAGAAGTTTTTTGGAAGCTCTTTTGATTCCTTCGGTAACACCTCCTTGATTAGTTGTATAATCCGATCATAGTAAGTTTGTGGCAAGTTAAAATCGAACTTTATGTTCAACAACAGCGTCGTCACTGACAGTACGGAATGAGGCTCACAACTAGGATATAAAGAAGTTTCTGCATCCTGAAACATATCATAGAACTCCTTCACCTCGGGATTAGGATCCTCCGGATCAAAATTAGGCCCTGCTGTATCGTACACCATATCTCGTGCAAGGTTCTGCAGGTCTCCATAATCAACAGAGCATTCGTCGTCTTCGACGACAAAATCTGTTGCAGCATTACCATCAAAAGCATAAGTAGCAGCATTCATAACCTGTCTTTCCGCATATAGTTCACCTTGCGATGACTACAGGCCATAATTACGTACAAAATCCTTACGGGTCAAATGATCTCTTACACTCTCCACTTCTTCGTAACGTCTACTACGACAATTACGACATGGACACTTGATTTTGTTACCGTCCATATACTGAGCTTTGCTCATGGCATACTTAAGAAACACTTCTACGCCTGCCCGAAAATCGTCACTCACACCTATTCTGCTCTCGTGTTGTCGTTTGTACATCCATGTACGATCAACGAAATAACGATCCATCACAGATTGGATCATATAAAAATTTGTATTGTAAGACAAACTAAACAGAATTAGTATATAATCATGTAACTGGTGGATCCGCTGGTATATAGGCCGATAGTTCAATGCCGATACCGATAGTGCGATACCGATACCGATAGTCCGATACCGATACCGATAGTTCGATACCGATAGTCCGATAGTCCGCTAGCGATACCGATAGTTCGATACCGATACCGATAGTCCGATAGTTCGATACCGATACCGATAGTTCGATACCGGAATCGATAGTACGATACCGATAGTGCGATACCGATAATGCGATCATATACTGTTAGAGTACATATCTAACTTGAACACATGGTGGTTGTGTGTTAACAAGGGCATGTAGAGATGTACATTACATTACAATTTTAGCATCATTAAAGAGGGTTCAGATTCAGAATTTAAATCTTGTAAAAGTAGTTAATTGAGTTCTGAATGAATGGGATCCAAGGTTGGTAATGGATCCTTGGGGATGCCAATAATTGACTATTCATTTTCGTGTTTCCTATCCATCCCGACCAACAGCATCTGGGTCTCCCCATTTATCGTTAGCTTTCCCTAGTATGTTCCAAGGGTTCAATTGTTCGCCCATTAAAGTAGTACATGATCTGGGTTCAGAATGTCGTGAGATAGTTCTGTTCATATCCGGTAATAGATATACGAATTGAGACAAAGATTATCCACGATCTAAGGGTGGTGCTAACATCAAGGAAGCAAAATATCCTTATCCTAACAATAAGATGTTTACCATTTTGCACAAGAATCCAGCCCACTCAACAAGCCCTAGTTATTCGTTGGATCCTTAGAGCAGCTTTCCAATAACTTAAGCAACAAGATAAGCTTAAATAATTGTTTATTTGTCAAAATACTATATTCTTGCCGAATTGCACATCAAAGAAAGAAAAATCTTCCTGGACAAGTTGAAGAAACACAATCGAACCCACTTATAAAAAAAATTTAAGAGTTCAAAACTGAATCGACTGATCCTTACCATCGATCTGATAGTCAATTCGGTTGGTTAATTATTTTCACCATGCTGTCATTTTGTTCACCTTGGTTACCTCTTTTGTGGCATCTATATTAAGTCAATATACATGTAAACTTTTGATTCTATTATTGGTCGAGTATTTTTCGATTAATCATCATGAGCAATCCTAATTAAAACCCCGCAATCTCCTATAACTCCTCCTAGAGTTCTAGATCACTTTTTTTGTGCCAATACTTATTGAACTGTTTTAGGGTTGATTCGGTAACACAATTATAATACGTAGAAACAAATTTTTGTCAAGATTTTGTAAGATCCGAAAAAAAGGAAAAACCTTATGCATCATTATTGTAGCCAATACCTCCCCCAGCCCCCTCCTACTTTGCTCCCGCAGCCAACGCCTCCACCGCCCCACCAGCCCCCCAGCCCCTGCCTCTCCCGCTCCTCCAGCCCCCACCTCCCCCGCCCCCGTAGCCAAACGCCTCCCACGCCCCCGTAGCCAAACGCCTCCCCCACCCTACAGCCAAATGCCTCCCCCACCAACCCCCCAGCCCCTGCCTTCCCCATCCTGCAGCCAACGCCTCCCCCGCCTCCCTCCAGCCCACGACGTCCCCGCTGCCCCTCCGACAACCAAGAGAGAGAGAGAGAGAGAGAGATGGAGGATTACCTTCGGGAGAGAGAGATGAGAGGACGTCGCCGATCACCGAAGCTGCGGGAGAGAGAGAGAGAGAGAGAGAGAGAGAGAAAGGAGAGGGAGTGAAATTTAGGAGAATGAAAAGTTCCCTCCATCGTTTCAATTTAAATCTGGGTCGTATATTTAGCGACGGACTAGCGACGAATAATATCCGTCGCTAGTCCGTCGCTCTTTTGGATATTTGCCGACGGACTGTCCGTCGCTACGTAGTCGACGATTTGTCCCGCCACTTCTCCCAACAATTCTTGCCAAATAGTCGACTGCGTAGCGACGGTTACATATCCATCGCTATATCTCCGACGCCCTATCGACGGACTCGTGACCTTTTTTTACCCTTAAAATAAAATTAAAAATATATCGGCCTGTCGTCGGTACTCCGTCGGTTATGTGTCGCAAATCCGTTGCTAACGCCGAGGAAATAATACGTCGCTAAAGAGCCGTCGCTAATTGACTGTATTTTGGTAGTTCCATAACCATGATATATTTTGTATATATCGACTCCACAATTTTCTAATGCATGGTTGTGTTGAACGTTGTTTCATCGCCTCCTCCAAAAAAAAATTTATTTGTATGTTGGTATTGATAAACTCTTTATATTTCTCAACCCTACCTACCCTATAATTCCTAAATTTCGAGGACAAAATTTTTGTAAGTTGGGTAGGATGTAAAACTCCTAATTTTTTTAAAAATTATTTTTATTTAAAAAGACTCCAAAATGAATTTACACAATTTATGGGTTTTTATTATTATTAAAGATGACCTTATCCATTGTGGAGTTTTGGAGCGTAAGACGACCATAAAATTTGGCACGAAAGATGTAGCAGTGTGCCTTGACTAGTGTACTAGCCATGCCATGGGAGGCCTAGTCATAATTTTGTCCAAACTAGGAAAACCAGGCCAAGTTGTGCATTAACTCATTTAAATTAGTTTAATTAAATATTATTTATGTTATTGATTTTTAGATGATCCACTTGGACCAAACCATCCCGAACTGGGCCCAAACCCAATTTAAGCCCATGTAGGCATGTGGTTGGACCAAGGTGGCCATATAGACATATTTTATGTACGTAGCAATATTTTCTAAATTATTTTAGAATTTCATGTACAATTTCTAATTATTTAATTATTTGTGCAATTATTGATATTTTATTATTTAAATAATATTTTACAATATTTGCAAAATATTTTGGACCTGGATAAGGGTGTGCGGTATAAGTCCACCCATTGGGACGATTTTATTATTTTATTATTACTTAATTTATTTTGTGGAGATTAAATAAATACGTTTATTCTATTTAAATATTATTATTATTATTTTGAGTTGGTTTATTGTGAATGTAATTTATATATATATATATATATATATATATATATATATATATATATATATATATATATGTATATATATTTAAATATATTAAATATTTGGATATGTGACATTTATATTGTTATTTGGATTTTTATATAGATTTATGGTGTATATGTATGGATATATATATATATATAATATATATATATATATATATATATATATATATATATATATATATATATATATATATATATATATATATATATATAAGAAGATTTGAAAAGATTTAAAAGAAAAGAAAAAAAACCACTATTGTGGTCGGCCCCCACCATGGGAAGGCCGACCACAACACAAACAAAGCTGCAGCATCTTGCTGGTTCCCAAGTAAAGAGGTGGAACCCCCCAACCCTTTATATATATACACATATATATATATATTTGACTCTAAAAAAAAATCTAATCTCCTCCTCCTTCTTCCTCTCTCCTTCCTTCCTCCTCCTCTCTCCTCCGCTCACCCCGTACCTCTCTCCGGTGAGCTGTCTGCAGTAGCAGTCCCGCGACAGCAGCGGCAACAACAAACACCAACAAATACCAACAATAATATCAGAAATCAATAATGAGGTACCTAACTTTACCGTGCGATTTCTTCTTCAATTCTAATCCGTTTTTAGATCCGTAAATTCGTATAGAAAGCCCACATGACCCTCTATCATCACCTTCAAATAGATTTATTTATTCTATAATAAATTCCATGTTTAATCAGATTAAAATGAAAAAATAGTTTTCAAAAACCTTAAACACCCCGGTACGAGGTCCGTTTCGACAAACCGGACGACCCTGTCGCAAATCCAGAGTACCGAAAGGTCCGTATCGACTTTATGGACGTGCGGGCTTTGACAAAATTCAAATTGGTCACGTGTGCGCGACGAATTTGACCCGTATCCGTCAAAATTTCTCGTATCGGGCTTTTTCGAAATTTCTCAATTACTTTGTGCACACTCATCAAATCATGACGAAACTTGCGCCATTGGACGTGAAATATTTTTCAGGTCCTGTGAGCCAAGTTTGGTTCAATTCTGAGATCGTTGATCGGGATGCCATTTTGGCGGGCCCACAATCCCACTCAACGGCAATTTTGTGCACAGTCCATTGGAATCCAAATTTGGACA
Source organism: Iris pallida (assembly GCA_029216955.1). Lineage (NCBI taxonomy): Eukaryota > Viridiplantae > Streptophyta > Magnoliopsida > Asparagales > Iridaceae > Iris > Iris pallida. The sequence goes on from JANAVB010024334.1 coordinate 59,126, forward strand.
TACCATTGGGTTCGTCTCATCAAAACAAAATCATAGACATGTAGTTTGATGATTTTAGAGACTGTAGATTTTGGCATGTATTTCGGTGCAAAGCGGGTCCAATGACGGATATCGTTTGGACCAAAAATTACAATTTTACCCCTGTTCTAGAATTTAACTTTTGGACAGACGTTTCCTAGGCATATCTTTTATTCCAAACTCATTTGTGATATTTATTGCAACATCCGAAGTTATCTGCGGGATTCGGCTTTTCTTGTTTAGTTTATTTGCCGGTTCGAGCTACTAGATTATTTCTATTTGCACATAACCTCAGGCAAGATACCTTGCCATTAGCTGATTATTTTACTTTAGCTCATATTCATGCATTTATTTATTATTTATTTTCTATAAAATAAACTGTGATACATGGCATAGGTAGATAGAATTTTTATTGTTAGTTCTATTCCTGCTATGTACTATTTTCTTATACATTGAACTTAGATTTAAGGGACCACCCTTTGTGTGTTGCATTCATAAGCCTTGACACATTTATACCACATCGTTGTGAGTCACATATAGGACTCGGACATGCGTGATTGGCTGGCCACCAGTACGTATAAGTCGTACGTTAGGAAATAACTGCTAATAGAGTTGCATGCTAGAAGACTTAGCGGTTATGAGTTAGCATTGGACAGGGAGAACATGATTAGAAGTTGACTACCACCCTATCTATCATAGACACGCTCGCTATTGAGGAACGATAGGTAGACTATATGCTATAGACTCGCTCGATACTGAAGAATAGTATATGGTATTGTGACTCGCTACTGAGGTACTGTACTGCATTGGTATTTTCCTGACTTGACCCGGTAGTCATACGAACATGAACTGTTCTTAAATACTGCATTCACTTAGATTTGTTAGGCACCCTTATCCGTTAGGTATGAGTACTCTTGGTTTGGGTACTTGTATCGGACCGTGGCTTGGAACAATAACTTGTCGCGGATTAGTTCGCCACATCTTGTCCTTGTTTGGTTGTAGGTATGGATTATTACTCCGATGAGAAGGTATTGAACCTTGTTGGGGTCCGAATACCATATTGGATTCGTGACTTGGAAAAATATTTCACCGTGGGTTAGTGTGCCATCTCCTGTCCTTGTTTAGTTGGGGGGATGGTATGCTAATCCAAATGGTGAGGTATTGGACCATGTTATGATCTGATCTTACTTATTATTATTGAGCAGTTATATTCAGTTTATATGGCATGATATTGTGTATCTTGTTACGTCCCTCTGAGGACATGGTTATCTCTCCAATTGTGTGCTATTGTCATTCACAAGTATTCTAGCCGAGGTCGTGATCTTCTCTAATCATTCGGAGATGACATGTCTTGGGTCTTTCTTTGCTACTTCCTACATGATATGTTAGATGAATGAAATGATATATATATGATATATATCCTCTTTACATTAATGTATATATATGGTTGAATTCAAGCATGTAGGAATGCAATCAATGTAATGTATGTATTCACATATATTTTGAGTTAAATATATGAGTTTGTATGCATATATTATATGTATTCATATATGTAGGAATGAATGTAATATAATGTAGACTATGCATATATGAATATAATGTATGCTAGTGTATAATGTATTCAAATATGTATGTATGCATCTATGTATGTATGTATAGGTGAATGAATGAATGCAAGTATGCATATATGATATGTATGTAGGCATGTATACAATGTATGTATGTATACATGATATGTATGTATGTATGCATGTATACAATATAAGCATGTATAAATGTATACATGTATGTTGTGTATCCATGTATGTATGTGTGGATACATAAATCAAGTATCTATATAGTGATAACATGAATGAATGAATGTATAAATGCATGAATGAATGTCATATATGAATGAATGAATGAATCAAAGGTATAAGTAAAATATAATGCATTGTAATGAATGTTAACATATATAATGTATACAAGTATGTATGTAAATGTGCATGAATGTATATATCTATGTAACTATGTAAATATGCATGATGTAACATATGTCTATATATATAAATATGTATGTAATATGGATATGCATGTATGTATGAAGATATGTATTTATATATAGTATCTATTTTATATTATGTATTGTTGTGGTTCACATTGCCTTGTGATTGTGTGAGTGCTAGCATAGGCTTGGTTACGCCTAGTGAGACTTGTTAGACTTGTTTGGGCTAGGACTTGACCTAGTTGACTTAGTTTGACTAGTATGGTTGACTAAAGTTGACCAAGTGTTGACTTTAGTCTAGCTTGACCTAGACCGCATGTAGATACATTGTAGCAGTCTATTTTACTATTTTGGACATATAGTGACTTGTACTATTCTATAGGAGCCAGACACCACCCCTCGGACAGTATATTCTCTTCAGATATTCAGTATACCAGACGAGTACATTCTCTGATCATTTCATAACTTGCTTAGGATTATATTCCTGCTCTAGATTACCTTATTTGATGCTGTCATGATATTATCACGGATTGGTACTATATGGATCCCTATATGAGATGTTATCCCCCTCGGGAGCATCGGATACTTCATGTCATGTGTTTCATGTACATCATGTATTCCTCGCTCTTATGTTATTCATGTTTCTCATGTGCTTCAAGCTCATTCATGCACGCTCGTGTACTCTCATGTGCTTTCATGTTCGATCATGTTTCTCGTGTACTTTATGCATAACCTATACTTCATGTGCACCCATTCATCAAACTTTGGATTTTCTACACCCGACGGCAGCATCTTGGCCTTTTGAAGTCTGGGGCATGGACGTCATAGGACCAATCAACCCGCCATCTTCCAGATGACATCGGTTCATCCTAGCTAAAACCGATTACTTCTCCAAATAGGCGAAAGCTATACCGCTCACCGAAGTGAAGACGTCAAACGTGATCAGTTTCATCAAACAACACGTTATCTACCGCTTTGGCCTACCTCGCAGGATCATCCATAATAATGGTCCACAATTCGCAAGCCATGAATTCTATCGGTTCTACGATAGGAATCGAATCCAGAACGTAGCCTCTACTGCCTACAATCCAATGACTAACGGGCTAGCAGAAGCCTTTAATAAAACCATCATCAAACTTCTCAAAAAGTTTGTGTCTTCAAACAAGCGCGATTGGAATGAGAAGCTCGACGAATGTCTATGGGCCTATCGTACAACGGTCCGGACTCCAACAGACAGTACACCATTCTCTCTGGTTTATGGGAGCAAAGCAATTCTTCCCCTAGAAATCTAGATTCCTTGTCTTCTAGTAGCCTTAGCCAGCGAGTTGACTACCGACGAAAGCTACCGTCTGCGTCTACAGGAGCTCGAAGCACTAGACAAAAAATGCTTGTTAGCTCAGCAGCGCATTGAGCTATACCAAGCACGCCTTTCCAGAGCCTTTAATAAAAAAGTGAAGGGAAGAATCTTCCAAGTCGGTGATCTAGTCTTTGCAGTGAGAAGACCAATGGTCACGACACACAAAACTAAAGAAAAATTTCAGCCTAAATGGGAAGGTCCTTTCATCATAGAATCAATGTATTCTAACGGTACGTACCGACTAACTAAACCTGATGGTGACTTGCTCATGATGCCTATCAACGGCAAGTTCCTGAAGGAATACTATGTGTAACCTCTTCTACACAATGTTCACATATGTTCAGTCATATAAATGTACAGTACAATTTTTATGTGATTCAAAAAATTATCTAACTATTATCCATATTTCAAGTGTCTTGAATACTCCTTGGATAATAGGTCCTCTAAAATATTTCCCCAGTGGAATCATTCCCGTTTTTTGACTCTGTCCGAACTCGTTTTGACGAAAACAAGTCACGTCCCTATTACCTCTGAATTGTTTTTCGATAATTATTTCTCCAGTAGAATGATTAAGAAATGTTTTGCCATGTCCATATAACCTATGAGCAAAGCGTTCATCAAGGATAATCACGTCCATACTACCTCTGAATTATCCACTCCCACCTAACGTTATATATCTTTCCACGTCCATATTACCTCTGGTCAGATATAGAACATCCTTTGCTATTACGTCCATATTACCTCTACTAGCAGCTTCGTTCAACTTATTATCTATATTCAAAAAAAACTTGAATATAAAACGGATAATAGGTCCACATCAAAATTCCCCAACGGAATACCCACTAGAAATATCCTTGATACATCCACATTACCTCTAGTTCTGATATTTCACAAAACCACATTCACTTTGAAAATATACTTTATTCTTTATGGGAAAAAGGTACAAGAGCCGTGACTGCTGGAAGAAAAAAAGAGTTAGAAAGAATCTAAGGGATACATAGGCGATTGATGTTGTCCCTTAGAGCCGCAATTTCAGTTTCAGACTTCGCGGTAGCTCGACGGCGTGTCTCTTCTTGACGAGAAGCTTCATCCTCGAAAAGGATCAGACTCAGATACTCTCCCTCCAACTTCGCCAGCTGTTCTTCTAAATGGGAAAAAGTGGTGACGATCATGGCAGTTTGAGCCAAATAATCCTTCTGAAAAGATGTTGCCACCCTCAAGTCGGCTTCCAGTTGGGCGATCTCGTTCTGGATCTGCGCAATGCGATTATACTTCTCGGTAATCTGTACAGCCAGTTTATTCATCGAGGCAACACGTGCTTCACCTACAGCGTTGAACTGACCATACTGGTCAGCCAATTCACCGATCTCTCGAATAAGGGTGTCCTTCCTTGCCTGGAAAGTAGCCTTCTTCTCTGTAAGAACCATCATCGAAGCCTCGTCCCCTGCACGGAACAGCGATGTCGGGCTCCGCTGCTTTGTATCTCGGAACCTAACCACCTGACCCTCCAGGTCATTCAGAACTTTCCTCAATGTATTGGCCCGCTCTTCAAAGCCGGCAATACTCTCGAGGGCCGCCACTTGGCATTCGGCAACAGCCTTCATAGGGCCAAAGGCAGCATTCCGATTCAGGACTCCAGGAAGCTTCACTTTCAGTACAGAGTAGAAAGCTTTGACGACTTCCTCGGCCATCTCGTCATCTTCAGTGGAGGTCGCCGGAGAGGAAGCTGGGAGAGTTTCTTCCTCTCCAGGAAGGGGTACCTGACAAGAAGTCGAACCTGACAAGAAAATCCATTCCACCAAAAACTACTCCTGATAATCATGTGTCACGTCCACATTACCTCTGATACCGATAGTCTTCCGACTTGACACCTATATCCAACCCGGGATAAAAGATACGGTGTCAAGACTACAAAACCTATCATGTCCATATTACCTCTGTTGGGTTTTGTTTCAAATCTATTTGCTCGCATTTCCAGATGCACAAAGGGGCAATAGGTCCAAAAAAAGAGAGGGATCCCCCAGCAGGATACCCTTTACACAAATGATGTATTAGGCCCTCTAATATAAGCACCACAGATATCACAAGCAAAGAATGGAGTGAATATAATCTGTTTATTCAATAACAGTTACATTTATAGGACTACATCAGCAGCAAGGAAGGGAAATTCTAGTACGCATCAGCAACACATAGTTTGGTCAGTTTGGCAGCACTACACCTTCGTCAAAAAGCATTTTTGTGGCGCTCGAAAGAAGTCATGTTTCACTGCTGCGAAACAAACAAGGCTGTAGAACTTTCGAGAAGCTACACGGAGGAGGCCAAATATAGCATGCAAAAACATCTACAAATGGTGATTTTCTGTCCTCCGTATTGCGGACATCCTAGGCCCGTTCCTCCAAGAGGCCATACCTTCAAATTAACATCTCTATTGTTGCTTTTGCCTACTTGAAGAACCGTGAAAAAAGAACTTTTACGATGATGCCCATCCACCGTCCGACTCCCCGATGTATAAAGGTTCTTCCTACCATCTGAGGAAAACCCTTCCAAAGCATGAAGGGTTCTGAGCTCTCTGATGTGTATGTCAAATGTTGTATCTTCACCATGCCCAAAATTGTCGATACCGGTTTGGGAGAAATTTGCTAGCCAGATCCCTATAAAATATGAAAAGGGACAGAAGAGAAAGCCAGACTCAGAAAACCACAGAAAAAACTAAGTGCTGAAGGGCTCTTACGCCCAAAGGACTATGCGTCCAAAGGACTATGCACCCAAAACAAACATGAGGGCACATAATATACAAACAGTACGTGGGCGCATAACATGCAAACAGCATATGGGCACATAACATTGCAACATGTGGGCGCATAACACACCACAGTTTTGGCACATGACTTCTGTGGACGCATAATGATGCTCACAGAAGTATGTTGCCCTAGGCGCATGCTCCCAGACAGAAGAAAGGTCTGAGCGTCGCAAATTAACGCTCGAAACTTTGCTTTTTGAGGCATGGCCTCACCCAGAATCGGGTCCTGGACTAGAGAGGACGCTGCCGTAGGAGAAGAGCCACTCGGTGCAGCCTCCTTGCCCTTCGTGGATCTCTTGGCGACCTTGGGAGACATGGTTCTTAAAGAAAGAAGATGAAGAGTAATTATGAAAGTTCTAAGAGAGGAGAATAATAAACTTTCTCTCTCCTTCAGAGCCTATTTATAGGCATGGGCCATACCCTATGTGCCCCCTATTTTTTATGCGCCTATGTGTCCATTATACTGTACGCGCCCACAATAGCCTATGCGCCCACGTGAAGGTCCAGCGTCTTGCATACTATGCAACTGCCACTTGCTGACGTGGACGACGTATGAAGGATGGACCTCTTCAACTTCCACCCCGATTAATCTGTCAGTTCAGATTTTCGAGGAAGATCTCAACAGTCGTCTCCCTGATAAGCTGTCCAAATGCCATGCACCCAAAGAGAGGGCCGTATTATGTGCCCACTACATCATAAGAAGACGGTCCATGCTTCTTTCAAAGTATTTTGAACTCGTTCAAGTATCAAGAACTTTGAAGGGGGTCTTATAGAAGCATGAAAATTTTAGCAAATGAAGCCTTATGCGCCCAAGCTGATGATGATATATGCGCCCAGGTCATCCTGTGAAGCTCTATGCGTCCAAGATATCCTAAGAAGCTGTATGCGCCCAAGTCGTCCTGTGAAGCTCTATGCGCCCAAGTAATCCTGTGAAGGAGGGCACATAGCCTGAAACAGAGCTATGCGCCCAAGCCTGATTCAGTCAAAGCTATGATCAAAATGTGCACTGGAGCACATGGCCACGTCAGTCTCCACGAGCAGTCGTGCACCGAAGCATGCGGCCACGTCAACACCACGACCAACCTATGATCTCGCAGCCTACATGTGCCTATACCCTATGCGCCCAAGACAGGACTATGCGCCCACATAAAAACCAGTATGTTTTCCTCATGTGGGTGCATAACATCATTCCAGCTCAGAAATGACTATAAAAAGGGGTCTCATCCCTCTTCAAAAGAGAGAAAATAGAGAGCATTTTCAAAAGCCAAATTGCTGCACTTCTTGCCAATGAGTCGAGAGTTAGCAATTTTCTTAGGTTTTCTCCCACTTTTGTAATCGGAGTGTCAACGGAGTAAATGGGCAACTGCCGCTCGATCTCCATCGTCCCATTTTCCAGAATTCTTTTTTGTAATCGGGGATCCTCAGCGCAGGATCACTCAGTCATACTCAATTTGTGGTGCCTTGCGCCAATAAAGAAAGGACAGTGTTTCTTCTTCTTTTTGTGTGTGTCCACACGCATCGGCTCGACGGGGCTAGTAAGGGGTTTTCTTCTATTTTGGTGTTGGTTTGTGATGGAGGTGGACAACTGCCTCGGTGGAGGTGGTAGGTTGGTGTTACTTGGTCGAGGTTTTGGCCGAAAGTTCGACCAGGGGTGGCCTGGTGGTACAGGGGTAGTGGTTTATGTTAGTCATTAGCGAGGTGACCGATTTGGTGGGGGTGGTCTGTGGCCGGAGGAAAGGAGTAGCGGTAGTGTTGGTGGTCTGTTGTTGTCACGACCCGCACCCTAGAGTAAGGGCACGAGACGTGGGTACGTCCAGCCTACGCCGCAGTGTCGACGGTAGAACGCTGTCCTAGGTCACAATATCTAACAGTTAAAGGTAATACACAGTTATACTCCTCGAATGGGGTGACATAAAAGAATATAAACAACATGTTTAGGATTTAACTAATCAATTAAACACAATTTAAAAGCATTGAAAACAATTAAAATCAAAAACACAATTTCAGAACACTGAACTACACAGTGCACGATACATGCACACGCCATCACGTATCCGACACGACACGAGGGGTCGTGCCACTTGACACACGTGATGTCAGTGGTCGCCCCTAGGTCAGTGTCGAATAACAAGTGTCAAAGTGGCGTGTCCAGCTCACAGTCAGCCCCGAACAGCAGGGGAGGGAGACTGTGCGCACGCGCGAGTGAAATCAGCGTGTCTGCGTATCTGTGGGGACACAACGCGATGCTAATTCATGCTCAGTGCAAAAGAAACGCATAAGTGAGACTAAAATGGATTTTTCCATTCAAACACAATCACAAAAATCGAACGAAATGCCCTTTGAGGCATTTCGTCGAACACTAACCTAGGCACATTGATACGTGTCCGATACGGATACGAAATGGGTCCAAATTCTAGGGTTAGCCTATCCTACTGTTAGGTTAGGGTTAGGACAACCTAGAACTGATTTTTAACATAATTTAAAAGCAATAGAAGGAATTATACCTATAGGTGAATAATGGGTCAAAATCTTCAAATGGGAAGAGCTCCACAAGCCACTAAACTTCCTCAAATTGTGTGTTCCCTGAAAATACTCATCAACAACAACAAGAATACTAACATTAGGTCCTATTGCAATTTGTTTGAAGGAATTAGGAGTAAAAATGGGTTTTTTAAGAATTTTCAAAGATGGGGACTCACCTCTTCCAAATGGCAATGTTTCCTAAAGAGGCAACCCTAATTTCAAGGGAATATAAATAGGGAAGGGGGACACTAGTTGGCTGGCCAGATTTTTAGGGTTAGGGTTTGGTTCAAGGGGTGTGGGCCTATGGGCCGTTAAGCCTTTAAGTCATAAAATGACTTGTGATTTCACAAGCCATTCATGAATCAAACTAAATCCTATTTTCACCAAACTAATTCCAATGGGTTAATCCTCATTAACTTAAATCAATTTAGGGTTCTATATCCTAATCTCTTAGTCATGACCTAGGTTAGCCACTAGGTTAGTCTCCAAAGTCAACATAAGTCAAGTCAACTAAAACACCAAAATCAATTATACTAAAAATCTCTAAAAATCACATTAATTCCAATAAATCTAAATAATACATAATAATTCCAAATAATTCTCAAAAGTTTAAAAATGACCAAAATACCCTTATTTGGAAAACTGGGTGTTACAGTTGTCGGGTGAGTACGGGGTCTGCGGTGGTGCTGACGGTGATGGTGGTGGTGTTGGGTGGGACAGTCAGGTGGTGAGGGTGAGGGAAGGAGTTGGTGGTTGGGGAGTTTGGAAGAGGCGGTTAGAGAAGCGTAATGGAGGGGATGGTGGCCTGGTGATGACAGTATTGGTGGCTGGGATCTCGCGGGGCAGCAACTAGGGTTAGGTCAGGATTTGGGGTCTTGGGCTTTGTGTCGTGTCATTGGATACGACATATTTAATCTGTGTTCGGGGTTGTCGAACATAGAGGGGTGTATATTGGAGTTGGATTTCTGGCGAATCATGTCCAGTATGTTGGACATGAAGATGGTGGTGTAATTGTTGTTAGTCCAATAATTATATCATATTTTTGAATATGGCTAATCAATTATATTTAACTATTGCTTAAAGGATTTGCTATAATAAAAAAGGGAAAGATTGTTGGCCCAATGATTATATCATTATATCATGTTTTTGAATATGGCTAATCAATTAAGTTTAACATAATAACATTACTAATATTCATATAATCACTATCATGCTACTACTTTCACTTAGCATTGTCCTAATGTTCTATATCAGTCATATTGTTTTGTTTGCCTAACATGTATTTGCAGACATATTGTAAGCATGATCAAACATGATCAAACCAGGACATATGCAATAGAAAATTATTGATGGGCCAAAGATGACGTTATACAAGAAGTATTCTCTGAACCGCCTAACGACCTATCCGGGGCCTCGTATCGGGTGTTCCGCTGCCCGATCAGCGGACAGGGGTCGAGGGGGCATCGCCCTCCGTAGGGGTTCGGGGGCGAAGCTCCCTAAAGGTATTCAGATTTTCAGATCTGTTTATGTTTGGACGACCGCCGTCAAGTGAAAAAGGCATCTTCAAGTCTGCTCAAATATTTAAAGAAATGTGTCATGAAAGGGCTATTGGTTTTCCTATTTTATGAATGTAATTTTTTATATTTATTGAGTCTAGGAATACGATGTATATTGTATCGTACTGGTAAATAGGTTGTCCAAGAAATGTTTTCAAAATACCCTTTCATTTTGAAAACAAGCCCACTTACAAAAGCCCAAACTACTTCTTGACTGTTTGACTTTTCAAAAAGCCTAAAAACCAATTTGCAAAACCCTGACAGAACTCCAACAGAACTCGGCCAGAGTTCGGCTAAAATTCGGCCAGAGTTTGGTTAGTGAACGTTGCTTTTTGAACTTGGTCTTCCTGCAGTTATGGATTCCAACGAGATTTTCTCATAGAGTTCTACCCAAATTCTGTCCGAATTCTGTCAGAATTCTGCCTTTGGAAAAACTATAAATAGAGAAGGATTTCAATCATGTCAATTCACTCATACACCAATTCACTTTCATATCTCTTCTCTATAAGCCTACTACTTCTTCCAAAGTATTCCAAGCTATTCATTTTCAAATCCAAAGCCAGTTACAATCCTCTAGTCGATTTGCCAGTGCGGTACAGTCTAGAAGTTTCAGAGTGATTGTAATCAGAGGCTTGATTGAAGAAAGACACTTCACAATTGAAGTTGGTCGAGTACTTCGGATCAAAACTCGCGTTGTAGAAGTTGCAAGAACTTCGGATGAAAACTTGTGGTGATTTTCCATAGTGGATTCAACTGGAAGCTAGAGTTCTTCCGACTGGACTAGTACTTACAAGAGAGAAACCAGTATACATCCTTGTGTTTGCGTTTGCTCTCTACTCTCTACTTTTTATTTATATATCTGTGATATATATTATGTGATCTTGTTACTAATATTTTTAAATAGTTAATTTTGGCTGCCTACTCTATTCACCCCCCTCTAAGTATTGTGCTTTACAACTCGTTCCTACAATCGGTCCTACAATTGGTATCAGAGCCAGTGCTCCATCTAGAGGTATTATATTATGATCCTAATTGCTTCTACAATTGTTATCATAGCTGGTTCTCTTTATATAGGTATTGCTATCATACCAATTGTTCCTACAATTGGTATCAGAGCCAGTGCTCCATCTAAAGGTATTATATTCTGATCCCAATTGTTCCTACAATTGGTATCAAAGCAGGTGCTCCTTCTACAGATGTCAGAGCAGGTGCTCCTTCTAGAGACATTACTGCAGATTCTCCTTATAGAGATATTAAATCAGGTGCTCCTTATATAAATTTTTTTGGCTTAACATGCTTGGAGCAGATCCTCATTATTAGAGCGGGTTATACAAGTAAAGCAAGGTAACACTACTATTATATTCTTATTTATTATAGCTGTTACATAGATCATGATATCACATATGGCAAGTATGTACTTCACAACTGAAGAGCAATCCTCAAATAGACTCCCACTATTTGATGGAACAAACTATAGTTATTGGAAAACACGGATGAGCTTCTACCAGAAGTCTTTAGATTTTGACATATGGTCAATTATTGTCAATGGCTACAAAAAGCCTGCTATCACTTTTATTCTCGCATCCTCTATAATCAGTAAGCCTTATTATAGTTACGTGGAGGAAGAGAAGAAGTTAGCTAGCCTTGATGCAAAAGCTATGCATATCTTTTATTGTGCTGTAGACACAAATGTATTTAATCTTATTAATACTTGCACAACATCTCATAAAATTTGGGAAGTTCTTGAAGATACTTATTAGTGCAGGTATGAAAGCAAAGCTAGCAAATCCAGAGAGAAGGATAGTCTTCTTAATGACATAAATATATGCATGATAGAATTGGAATTTAAGGTACAACATAATCCCTTATACGAAGAAGAGCTTGCATGTGATAATTACAAGAAGATAGACCACATCCAAGAAGATTGTACTACTAGAAAGGAGAGTCACTACGAACAATCAAATGAAGGAAGATCATCGTCTCACAAGTACACTAGTACGAGCATATGGTGTAAAAGCGAAGCAAGAGATTCTGAAAAAGAAGAAGAAGAAGAGAGACCTCGTCAAGCTACAAATATATGCTCAATGGCATTATCCAACAAGGTACAAAACAACTCTATTCTGGAAGAGAAAGAATTCTCTTATGATGCTTTTATTGATCTATTAGAAGAACAAAAGAAAGTATATGCTCAATGGCATTATCCAAGAGAATGAATTATCTGATGCTTTCAGTGATCTATTAGAAGAACACAAGAAAGTATTAGATAAGTATAAGCAAACCAGAAAGGATATTCTATCCTATACGTATGAGAATGAAAAGCTTACTTGCTTATTGAATGATGCTAGAAATAGTTCTCCTTCTGATAATTCTACAGAGATTTCTATACTGAAGTTTAGATTGCATGAGGCACTCGATTGTATTGTAAAAACACTCAAGAAAATGCTAAACTTAAGGAGGAACTAGAATCAGAAAAGAAGAAGTATTCTATTGCTTCATGTAGAATTGATGTTCCTTCTGCTAAGTATGAAGAGATCTGTGCTAACTCTAAAAAGTTAGAGATTAGACTGGAAAAGCAGGTAGTACAACCTACGACTCAATCTAACACAAGACACTTAGCACATCACAAAGTCATACACGAAAGATCATCTAGAAAGGAAGCAAGCAAAGCTAAAGCTTTACATAACCATGCTTTCTATTACAAGTATCCACGCACATCATATCACACTACTGCACGTTCTCATACTACTGCACATAGCACTAATGTTAATTCTTTCTGTCATTATTGCGTTATGAATGGACGCGTTTCTAATTGTTGTCAGATTAGAAAGCTAGTTGATATAAATTTGTGCAAATGGGTTCCCAAAACTAACAAATGTGGATCCAAATATTGGATATCAAAGTCTTCAACTGATATTGCAGGTGAAGCTTCTCATATCAAATAGAACCATAGAATATGTTGGTGATTGCAAAGCTACAAGGGTCACCTTCCATGCAATTGCACCAACAGAAGTGTGGTCACTAGAACCACTTCGGTAACATGCTTTCTAAATAGTTTTTAATATCTAGCATGTTCTTATTGACTTCTTGCTATTAGCTTTCATTGATATCTTTTAATTTGTTTATTGTTTGAATCAATATGAGACATAATCCTAGCAGGACTAGCTGTTTAGCTTAAATGATTAGTTCACACTATATAGTATGTTATTTTCTACTAGTGTGACACATTTGTCTACGTATGCTCTTTACTTTTTAATCTTTATTCTTGAAGCATGCATAGGAGTTTTTTCTTGGTGAATATGATTTTGACTCTTCGTCTTTAATATTTTTTAATGGTCACTTCTTACCGATTTATCTTTAACATGTCATATTTACTTTGATCGGTATTTTGTAAGTATGTATGTTTAGCACAAGTCTTCTATTTACTGAAGAGTATATATTTTTACGTTAACCTTGTGCTCGCATAATATACTTCACTATTGATTCTCATATTTTATTTTGATTAACTTCTTTTGAATCAATTACATCTTTGTCTGATAAAGTTTATTTATGCATGTTATTGATCGTGTGATATTTTTTATGCTTATTAAGGATACATGAATAATTCATTTTTATTTATATATTGCTTATGTTTCTTATATTTTTGTCTTTATAGGGATATATGAGTTAAGTTCAAGTTCTATATTATTTAAAAAAAAGTAGTTTTTAAACTTGTGCTTATCTCATACTTTAGATATTTATTACTTTGAACAAATTTATGTTCTTCTCTTATTAGCTTCTTCCTTAAAGCCTCTTTTAATTATGTTTTTCTTGGCTTTTTGGTAGATATTTTAGATACATGACTCTTATTGAAATTTTATTTTTTAATATCTTGATCTTGATAAACCATTCCTTGGGTATTTACTTTTAGGGATTCTGGATTTCGACGATGTTCGATGATACTGCATATATTCCTTTGAATCAAAGTTCTTAAGAGTAGAAATCATTTTGGAAACAAGCCGAAAGGGTCCTTCTGTCATACAGGTGTAAATAGCCTGAAGCGACACGGTGTACTAGTCTTCGGACTACCGCTAGCTGGGAACCGGCCCCTACAGCTAACCCAAAGTGATCAATACTCTATAGACTTATGATTTATTAAGGTGTACTTGCAACTATCATCTAGTTCTGGATCCAAGGTACTGAATCTAGTCTCCTAGATTCCAAAATACATCAACGTATCTAAGTCCTACATTTGATTTACAAATGTTTTATACTTTATTGTTACCCAATGATTTTTTAGCACATATGGATAAATGTAATTCATACATCTTATACCGTATGCTACATTGTTCTAAGATTAATAAGTCCATAGAATATAATTTTTTTCATATTGTACTAATTCTTCTTAAATTTTCGGTTATTAAAGAAGAGATTTGTTTTAAGTACAAGCCTACAAAGGGTCTGTCTGTCACCAAGATTACGGTCGAAGCGAAGTGGTACTTAAGTATTCTCCGGTGAACCTCCGTTAGCTGGAACAGTACCCATACAGCTAACCCAAGATTGATCAACGCTTTATAAACAAAAGATTTATTGAGATATAGTTGCAATTATTATCTGATGGATTTTAAATTTTAGATTTGATGGATAATATTATTTAATGATATTTTTTTACAAAAGGTAACATACATTGATCTTCATAGGTTAATGTCTGTCATCTTTTGATATGTTCATTTTTCTGTCACACTTTTCGATATTCAGACTTAATGATTTTGTGACTACTCAGTGAATATTATGATCTTGTGATTTCGTCATTAACTTGTGTAATATTCAATGATTTTGAGCTTTATATTATTATCTTCTTATTTAAGTTACTTATTGTCTACAACAGTAACTCTTTGCAGGGAGAAGTCATGCATATGTAATATCTTTCTCTCAAAGCGTTTCTTTTCTTTTACCTCACAGTTGTCAGGTGGATACCGTGCTAAGGCTTTAAAAGGGAAGAAATAAACTTTGATAATAATACCTAATATTATTGAATTAGTTTTCTACTTCTAAAAATATGTCTCTGAAATTCTTAAATTTTATCTATACTATTATTTTTGGATATAACCATGTAAAGGTGGATTAGTTAATTGTTTTAAGTCAATTAGCCCCTTGACATGCCATACACTTTTCTTTGGACATTTATCTAGTTATGTTTATTTGTTCAAATGGATTTATTTATGATTTATGGAACCTTTTATTGAAATTATTTTCGTGATTCGAATCGCAAGCTTTCAGTTTGAGAACTAAATGGACGCATTCGAACATTTATTAAGACAGTTTTTCGTAATAAATTCCATATTTTTGAAAGGCCTTTTTTTATTTTTTTTTATTTATTGAATCTATCTGGTACTCAAATGTTATTATTAAAGACAGTTTTCAAAATCTTTTAATGTCTTAAAATATTTTTTTTATATATATATTGGAGATATATTTTGTTTGTTCATCTTTAAGCATTTATTCATTAGATATTTCTTTTATTTGCCTAAAGATGATATTTTTTTAGAACTTTATATGCATTTGATCAAAGGAAAGAATGATCCATTTCATGGATATTCCTTAGATTTTGTTATTATTATTATTTTTTTGCATATATATTACTTCGGAACTAGACACGCATATTTTAAGGGGGAGCAAATTAATTGTTTCAATTTTCTTTATGCCCTTAATATGTGGTATACCTAGTTCATCATGGACATATATTCTTTTACTTAAAATATCTTGTTGAGTTGTTCATGATTTTTGGATTTGTATTAGATGAGAGTATATATGATTTTAATATTTATTTTTAGTTCTCTCATTTATTAGTTTCTAAAAGTTATCATGCCCAAATTAATTTAATTTATTAATAATCCTTTTGAGTTTAAACTGATTTGGCATTTCTTATTGAGATTTTATCTCAAAGTTCATGATTATCTATATTTAGACTGATCATACTTTATGGCGGGGTATTCAAGTCGACTGAATTTCTTCTTCTCAAGTATTTTGTCTTCATTACCTTCATGTTTATCTAATGGATATTCATATATCATGCTAAGGTAATTGAATTTCATTGCATGAACTTTGGTTTAGATTTTGCATAGATTCTAGTTTATTTTGATTTCTTTTTCGATGATTATACCCTTTATGGAATTGATTCACTAATTTGTATGTGCAAATTATGAATCATATTTTTGTGATCATTGTTAAAAGTCTCATTATATTTTTGATTTTTTAATATATATAAGATCTGTGAATTTCTATTCCTCATGATTTATTTCTAACCAATGATTGATTTCTACTATATTGATATATATTTTTTGGTTTATTTCCAAATACAATATGATAACAAAATATGTTTTGAAATCTTTTTTGGATTTCTAGTTGGTAAACTATTTTATTGCTTGATTTCAGTGTTCTTTGTTAAAGTTCAACCAACTATGTTGTGTTTTGATAAGTTTTTTATACTTTAGTTATGCAATTTTCTAAACTTGTCGTTACACTGTTCTCCTAATCCTTGATCATAATTTTTTTTGCTTTCTCCTTTACTTATGCTTGAGTTCATTTTAGCTCTAATTACGGGGGAGCTTATTTTTGATCATGTCAAAGGGGAAGAAATAAGTTTAAGTCAGCACACAATATTCTAGTATTATGTGTTTATTAGTGATACATGCATCTATTGTATATATATTAAACT
Organism: Iris pallida; assembly: GCA_029216955.1. Taxonomy (NCBI): domain Eukaryota; kingdom Viridiplantae; phylum Streptophyta; class Magnoliopsida; order Asparagales; family Iridaceae; genus Iris; species Iris pallida. Next base: position 76,058 of record JANAVB010024334.1, read on the forward strand.
TAACTGATTTGCCATAATCAAAAAAGGGGAGATTGTTAGCCCAATGATTATATCATGTTTTTGAATATAGCTAATCAATTAAGTTTAACTATTGCTTAAAGGATTTGCTATAATAAAAAAGGGAGAGATTGTTAGCACAATGATTATATCATTATATCATGTTTTTGAATATGGCTAATCAATTAAATTTAACAAAATAACATCACTAATATTCATGTAATCACTATCATGTTACTACTTTCACTTAGCATTGTTCTAATGTTCTGTATCAGTCATATTATTTTGTTTGTCTAACATGTATTTGTAGACATGTTGTAAGCATGATCAAACATGATCAAACCAGGACATATGCAATGGAGAATTATTGATGGGCCAAAGACGGCGTTATACAAGAAGACTTCTCTGAACCGCCTAACGACCTATCCGAGGCCCCGCATCGGGGGTTCCGCTGCCCGGTCAGCGGACAGAGGTCGAGGGGGTAGTTCCTCCGTAGGAGTTCGGGGGCGAATCTCCCGAATGGTATTCAGATTTCCAGATCTATTTATCTTTGGACGACCGCCGTCAAGTGAAAAAGGCGTCTTCAAAGTCTGCTAAAATATTTGAAGAAAGGCGTCATCAAAGGGCTATTGGTTTTCCTATTTGATCAATGTAATTTTTTATATTTACTGAGTCTAGGAATATGATGTACACTGCATCGTACTGGCAAATAGGCTATCCAAGAAACGTTTTCAAAATACCCTTTTATTTTAAAAAACAAGCCCACTTACAAAAGCCCAAACTACTTCCTAACTGTTTGACTTTTGAAAAAGCCCAAAAATCAATTTGCAAAAACCTTGATAGAACTCCAACAAAACTCGGCCAGAGTTCGACCAGAATTCGGCCAGAGTTAGGTTAGTGAACGTTGCTTTTTGAACTTGGTCTTCCTGTAGTTACGGATCCCAACGAGATTTTCTCATATAGTTCTGCCCGAATTCTGTCAGAATTCTGCCTTTGAAAAAACTATAAATAGAGAAGGATTTCGATCATTTCAACTCACTCATACACCAATTCACTTTCTTATCTCTTCTCTGTAAGCCTACTACTTCTTCCAAAGTATTTTTAGCTATTTATTTTCAAATTCTAAGCAAGTTACAATCCTCTAGTCGATTTGCCTGTGCGGTACGGTCTAGAAGTTTCAGAGTGATTGTAATCAGAGGCTTGATCGAAGAAAGACACTTCACAATTGAAGTTGGTCGAGTGCTTCGGATCAAAGCTTGCGTTGTAGAAGTTGCAAGAACTTCGGATGAAAACTTGTGGTGATTTTCCATAGTAGATTCAACTGTATGATAGAGTTCTTCCGACTGGACTAGTCCTCACAAGAAGGAAACCAGTATACATCCTTGTGTTTGCGTTTGCTCTCTACTCTCTACTTTTCATTTACATATCTGTGATATATATATATATTATGTGATCTTATTACTAACATTTTTAAATAGTTAATTTCCGCTGCCTACTCTATTCACCCCCTCTAGAGTATTGTGCTTTACAACTCGTTCCTACAATCGGTCCTACAATTGTAAATGATAAAATATTAAAAAGACACCCAGGGTAGGACCCGAGGTCGTCACGGCTGACACGGTGAACTTTGGACACCGACACGGTGCACCACAATTATGGAGAAATTGGGTTATGAAAATTTTATGAAAAAGGGCAAGAAGCCTCTCCTTATATAGGAGGTGGAGACTCCTAGTAAGATAAAGAGTAGGAAAAATAATCCCCATTAGATAATTCACCATTTAATTTAAATCAATTTAAAACTGATTCAGTCAAATCTAAATCCAATTTAAATCTAGATAATACCATCTTTAGCTTAAAAATATTTATAATAATAATTAGTAAGATAAATCCAATTTAAATCACCATAATAATCAAACATTAATTCAATCAATTTCCAAACATCTTTTTATAAATAATATAAAAATAATAATAAATAATTTTGGAAATCATAACATATACATGAATTAAATTTTATGTACCTCACATGCAAATAGAATATTTACATAAAAGATAGCTTTTCTAAATTACTAGTTTATACTTGTACAATAAAATAAAATAGCATTTAAAATTTTTTTTAGCAAACCTCGACGCGGCACATTTTACAACTTTAAGCAAATAAAAATATTTATCTCATATTATTTTGAAAACTGTACTTCTTCTATATGAAGAAAATCTATAATAAATTTTTTTATAAAATATACCTTGCATATACGTATTCGCACTCGACGTACTAATATAAAAATAAAAATCAATACCGAGGTAAATTAATTTTAAAAAAATCATAGTGAAAATTTAGGGATTTTACAGAGCCTACCTTTAAGGAAGGTCTGGATGGTGAATAAGTCTCAAGCAGAAGATCTGGTGATCGGGACCATAGTTCTGGACTTCAAAAAGTCGACATTAGAGTTTGTGTACTACATACCAGTTATTTTTGAGGACATAATCTCAGAAAGTTTGTTGTCCGATACAGGCTTGAAGATGAACATTCATACTACCTGAATGGTGATGGCTTGGCGAGGAACATGCTTTGAAAAGGTGTTCAATATCGAATGGATGTTTGAACTTCTGTTGATAGACTAGTAAATATATTATGTAACAATATTTTCAATATATCTAGTCTAGCCCTTATCTTTAGAAAGTGGGGGATGGAGGTGGAGGAATATGAAGTCTATGCCCGAATGGAGACTGTAAGAAAGCTGCTCAGACTATTGAACTAAAGTATAGATCTTTTAGAGTTAGTATACTCATATATCTATGACTTTAGAAATTCTCCACAGAGGCTAGGATGAAGTATCTTAATACTTTCAAATGATTTCTCGAAGTCGGCATTCATATATCTTGCCAGATCAAAGATGAAGCATTTGAGAAGTTTAATGACTTCAGAGATGAAGATGAACATCAAACCGATCATCAATTCAAGAAACTCAAAAGTGATCAAGACGAAGAGTATCGTTCTTTAGAATTCGTATCGTTCTGCAAAGAACTTGGAATTATCAATGAAACGACTATTTTGTATTCTCTCCAATGCATTAGAGTTCCAAAAAGAAGATCCATTGTTAGAGATAATAATACCTATTCTTTCGATCTTCCAAAATGCTTTTGGAGATAGATTGTGCTTACAGCTACATTTATTCTGATAAAGTATTGTTCGTCATATCTGACATTATTTCTCATAAACTACTAGTTCTAGACCTTACTCGAATGACATTCGAATGTGGGGTTTCTGATGTACAAAAAGCTTCCAGATGTCAAGATTCAGAAGCCAAGGACAGGGACCAAGAAGGCCATATTTCTGGGATATGTTGTTGAAAGCACACTCGTAGATCTCTTGATATTGATTCAAACATATCTTTGAGTCTTACAGCGCAATTTTTTTGAAGACAAGTTTGTTAAGGACAAGAACATTATTCTCGCGGATGTTTCGAAGAAATATTATTGGTACCGAAGAACCTAGTACTTTCAATAGAGTTGTCCAGAAAATGGTTGTTGTTGGTAAGACAACGGATGAACAAGTATTTGTTGAGCATTTAGCAAAGTGACTGAGGAGGCCGAAAGATTTTGGAGATGACTTTATTACCTATCACGAAGAGGCTGATGAGGCAATAAAGACCAGAGACACGATCTTCTGGAAGGAGAGAGTCAATGATGAGATTGACTCCATAATATATAATAACTCTTGGGTGTTAGATAACCTGCCTGAAGGAGCTAAAACCTATCGTATCTTCAAGAAGAAGAGAGCTGAAGGAATCATTTATAAGTTTGAAGGCAATGGTAATAGCCAAGGGGGTTTGATCAGAAGCAAAAGATTAATGAGTTTGACACATATGCTCTAGTGGAAAGGATGTTAACTATTAAGATGACAATTGTCGTGGTTGCTATTCGTGGATGATTTTCATCAAATGGATGTTAATACAATTTTTGTATATAGAATTGACAGAAGAGATCTTTATGCAACAGCTAGATGGATTTGTCGTTCAGGATCATGAAGACAAAGTCTGCAAGTTGGTGAAATCTATGTAGACATGAAGCAAGCTCACTAGATGTGGCATAAGAAGTTTGACCAAGTTATTAGGTCAAATGGCTACAGGTTCAACGAGACTGTTAAGTTTGATTACATGAAGTTCGTTGATGATAAAATTTTCATCGTTTGCCTCTATTCGGACGACATATTATGTGTCAGTAGAACAAATTAAAGATGTTCATCTCGTTCAAATTTTGTATCAAGGATATAAGAAATGCGAATGTCATCATGGGGATTTAGATACCTGACGGAAGTTGAGCTTGCTTGTCACAAGCACACTACGTGGAAAGATGCTCACATACTTTGGATATTAGGATCTTACATGGATTGATATCCTTCGCATGTGTGATCAAAAGCTGAAGCCAAAACTTGGAGAAAGTGTCAGACAATTGGTGTACTCGAACGTCATCGGGAGTTGATGTATGCTACGAGTGCCACCATGCTTGACATAGATTTTTGTTGTAGGATGATGAGTCAGTTCACGAGCAATCCAGGTATTGAACATTAAAAGCTGTAAAGAGTATGATGAAATATCTAAGAAGGACTCAGGGATTTGTACAACACTTGTAACTATCTAATTTCGAAAGAGGTATATTTTTGTCATTTCAATAATTTTTATAACTATTAGTAATTGCAATATTTATTTTATATATTGGTTGTGTACTAGCTAATTAGAATAGACCCTGTGATTAGTTGGTTAGTGGACTATCCTATTGATTATACTTGTGTTAGTATACCAGTTAGATTTGACATGACATTAGAGTCCAAGAATTAGATTGACATGATATATGGACGAACACTTTGGACTAGGCCCAATTAGACGCAATTAGTCACCCATTCAATGATTAGGGATTAATCTATTTACCAAATTAGGAGTAGAAAGCTTCCATCCATTAATTAGCCTTCATCCCAACATGGAGCGCAATTTGGACAATTCCTAAATTGCATGGAGAGGGCTTGTCACGTCCTGGTTCTGTAGAACAGATCATCCTCGCTAAGGCATGATGTCGCATGAGCCTAGTTTGTTCTCGCGTAAGGCGGGTTCCATAACGGTCGATTACAACAGCTTGCGACTAGGTTGTCGCACAGAAGTTCCAAGCAGAGAATTTAAATAACACAAAGACATTACAAAATGATACTCTTTATTGATATTGAAAATAAGATTACAAGAATACAAAGCCAAGATTACAATTACTCAAGCTCATAATCTCTTTTAATATATTCACTCAGCTCTCCACTTTTCTCAATACAACGGTTCAAGGCTTGCCACTTACGGATGCTTCAGAAGGCGATGTCTAAACATTACGTCTCGTATATGTGAAGGCTTCAATTCAACCGCACGCCTCGAAATGCTAAGGATCTATATGCTCAGCGCATCCAAGCGTGCTCCACCTCGAGCGAGCAAGTACCTGTCACTTGTGCATGAAAAGTGGTGGGTTGTTAATACACAATTATACTGGTGAGTGAGATCCTTGCCTACCCATACAAAACCAGTACGTTCATTTAGTGAGTGCAACTTATTCTTTTGATTGTCTTTATATTCTTGCTTTAGGATCAAATTGATTACTTAGACTCTTGGCCTATTCGTCTTGCAACCAACATGATCATACTATCAGAGATCGTGCTACAAAACCCAGCCATACAAATATTATGGCAGTACCATAAGACCCATTTGTGTGACAACATCGAGGCCATGTCTCGCAACACAGTGTAACCCATTCATACTTGTCTTACGATCTTTTTTATTTTAACAACAACAACTAAATCAAACCAAACTCGTAAACTTGTGTCATTGACTCAAATACCCAATGCTACATCTCGTGCCTAAGCACTTGTCTTTGCTATAGCCAAATCTTAGGCTCCATATTTGGGTTGCAAACTATGCACACATTTCTTGACTCATTCGTGTAGGACTGTTGAGCACCTATAGAGGGGGGTAAATAGAGTGAGTGCGAGTGTAGCGAAAAATAATAACCAATTAAAAATTAAAGGCATATAATGGCAGTGAATAAAGAGACAATAAATAAATGTAACAAGAGATAGAAAGATCAAACTCTGTGACACAGCGATGTAAACTGGTTATCCTCTGAGAGGACTAATCCAGTCTCTAGTACTCTTGTTTTATGTTAATCTATGGTACAAGCTAATTAAGAGCTTGCAGTCTTTTACAACACCGTACTTGGTGACAAGTGCACGACCGACTTCGCAACACCGTGCTTGGCGACGAGCGCACGATCGGCTCAAAAACAGAGATGTTTTCTGAACTTTGAATGACCTCTTTACAACTTTGAGAACCAAAAGACTCTAGATCAAATAGATATTACTGGCTTTTAGCTAAGAGATGTGTAGGTGGAATATGAAAGCTTTTAGAGCACTGAAAACACTGTCAGATATAGATAGAGAGAAGAGATGAATGAATAAGTAATTTAAAATGAGAAATTCTCTTCTATTTATAGGTATTTTATAGGACCGAATTCGACAGAATTCGGGCAGAGTTCGGATGCAAAGATTTCGCTAACAAATGTTGCATGCAAATTTGGAGGCAACAAATATTTGAATTCAAACTGACCGAACTCGGCCTGAGTTCTGTATCAGTTCAACTATAAAAATTTTGTCAATCTGTTGCACAAAAGTGAATGGTATGTTTGGTAAGTGGACTTTGGATGGGTAGGCTGTATAGGAGAGTGGACTGTGATTAACCTAAGCCAGTAGTATCTAGTCGATCCTACAATTTTTATCCTAGACTCAATAAAGATAAAATACATAGTAAATTATAAAATGACTCAGACTGATTCTAATGAAAATGAGCTTTCGAATGATGACTTGCATGCTTGCTGGTGTAGTAGTATGTTCTTTGATATTGATTTCACTTGACCAAAAATGTTTAGCAGCAGTTCGTATATTTTGTGCATTGACTTAAGTCATTGTCGATTATCAAAATCGGTGTGAACATCAGAAAATGGACCAACAATCTCCCCATTTTGATAATTGACAAACTTGAGTCTATACCAAAATATATCTAAATAAAATGAAATAAAATATCTGAATTGTTCGTTTTGAAAAAATTGGTAAATGGTATTTGCGTTGCTTTGTTGATTTGTTGATTTTTGATATTGCTCTTTCTCCCCTTTGTCAATGTCAAAAATGGTTCAGGCTCCCCCGTAATGTGTGAAGCCAACAATGTTCATCAGAAGAAAAAGAAAGTAATGATAGAATAATAACCACAAAGAACAAGATATTCACAAATAACAAGTCATAGCAAAATGAACTAGAAATGAAACAAGAAAATATCATACATAAAGAAAGATACATCCAACACAAACTGCTTTTAAATGTCTAACTGTAATGTTTAAACAAAAAGAAAACTACAAAAGATCATCATCTAGTAAACTGCATCCAAAAGAACTACTAACTAAAGTCCTCATCACATCGGTGTATCGTCACCTCCAGGATCATCCGGTGGAAAGTATACAGCAGTAGGATCAAAATGAGAAAAAGTCGTCTCATCATCGAACCTAGGTCCAGGGAAGCTGGGGTGATGAAGCATAGTGACTGGATGTGTGGGGTCATAAGAAAGACTCCAGTGAATGTCAGCAATATTGTTCCGCAACACCTGAGCCTGGGTGATGTGGAAGAACTCAGAATCAAGATAACCTTGATGTCGTTACGCTGAGAGGGCAACGAAATCATCAAAGCGCTGATAGAAATCGAAGTCAAAATCTGGAGCAGGGGCTAGAGCGGCAGGAGCAGGAGGAGCCTCAGGGTCATCATCATAAACCGGAGCAGCAAGTTCATTACCAGGAGGCAGAGGAGGAGTAGGATACAACCTAGACCTACTGAGTTCAGTGGCAGTGGCAGAGTAAGGATATGTTTGAAGATCAATATCAAACCTCTTGAAAATGGAAGCCAAATACATAAGATAGACAAGATTGCGTCCCACACTTTTGTAGCTAAGTATCTATGCCATGACAGTCTTTGGGACAGAGAAAGGGATACTAAAATGAATATGGTACATAGCCGATAATTACATAAAGGTAATCTCGTCAGAAGATTCCTTCTTTGGAAGAAGAAAGAAAGAAAATAACCTATGAAGTTCATAGAAGTTTTGATTTAAATATTTGGAATACACCCTACGAGGAGCAGGTTTAGGGTGACATAATAATTCTTTGAAGAAATCAAAGGTGACATCTTCAGAGAATTAGACATGGTTGATATCCACTAATGCCTCACCTACATCAGGAACATGAAAGTATTTGCTGATGTCTGTAGCATTGAACTCAAGTTCCTGCCCAGCTACACAAGAATAAAAGTTGCTGTTGTCTTTTACTTGCAAATTGCAGTAAAACATACGAACACCATTGTCATAGATATTTTCAGCAACTTCGAAAAAATTTCGGAAACCAAGACGGTTGAAAGAAAGGGCATACTCAGAAAAGATAGTAAAATTGACACGTGCCCCAGCACAAATTTTACGACCCGAAAAAGAATCGAACCAAAGATCAAAAAATTCTCTATCAGAAAAAAATCCGGAGTCGTAGTCATCAGTTCTACTAGGACGTGCTGGACTGAAGACGTTGGTCGGAACATAGTCCGCGGAAGACGATCATGCTTGAGAGGTATCGAACTTCCTCTTCTGATGTTTGCGTGCCATTGATAAAGAAGAAAAGAAGTTGAATACCTTGAGGTAGAAGATGAAGATGAAGAAGGTGGAGAAGATGACTGCAAGACTCCAAAAAGCTTAAAAATGAGGACAGAAGGAGCTTCTCTTGAGTTTTTAGAGGAGTTTCTCGGTTGAGGTGTAGAGAAAAACGAAGTGAAAGAGATGAATAAATAGGCTAGGGCGGTTGTTCAGATCTGGAAATCCGTACGCCATTGACCGAGCTCGGTCCGAACTCGGGCAGAGTTCTGCCCGAGTTCGGCTACTTGCATTTCCAATGTCATAAATGCAGTATGAGTTCTAAATTTAAATTAATAACTGTTACATTCCTTCGTTTATTAATTTCTATTACTTTGGGTTAGTTGTAGGGGCCGGATCCCAGCTAGCTGTAGTCCGAAAACTAGTACACCATGTCGCTTCAGGCTATTTACGCTTATATGACAGAAGGACCCTTTCTTCTTGTACCCAAAATAGTTTCCATTAATAAATTACAAATTTTCGAGTTATAAATAAATTTTATAAAATTATGAATCTAAAATTCAAGTATGCCGAGCTTTCGACGCATAATATTAAAGCGGTCTTCAGCCAGTGGTTTTGTGAAAATGTTTTATAGTTGATGATCTGTGTCAATATATTCTAAGCAGCTGTCCCTATGTTGTTGGTGATCACGTAAGAAGTGATGACAAATTTTAATATGCTTTGTGCGTGAGTGACATACAGGGTTTTTAGTCAAGTTAATAGTGCTAGTGTTATCACAGTAAATAGGAATCTTAGTGTAGTGCAGATTGTAGTCTTCTAAGTTTTGCTTCATCCACAAAATTTGAGCAGAGCAACGTCCTGCGGCGATATACTCAGCCTCAGTAGTTGACAATGCTACAAAATTTTGTTTTTTGCTAAACCATGAGACTAAGACTTTTCTTAGGAAATGACACGTACCGCTGGTACTTTTACGGTCTACTTTGCATCCTGTAAAATCTGTATCCGTGTAACCTATCAGGTCAAAGAATTTGGTTTTAGGATACCATAAGCCGACTGTTGAAGTTCCCTTAAGGTATCGAAAGATACGCTTAACGACACATAGGTGTGATTCTTTAAATTTGCCTGGTATCATGCACAAATGCAAACACTGAACATAATATTAGGCCGACTAGCAGTTAAATATAATAAGCTACCAATCATACCTTGATACTTACGCTGATCGACAGGTTTCCACTTTCATCAGTGTCAAGCTTTGTTGATGTAGCCATTGGAGTTCCGATTGGCTTTACATTTGTGAAGTCGTACTTTTTCAATATGTCCTTCGTATATTGGCTTGATTGATGAATGTTCCCTTTGAGTGTTGTTTGATCTTGAGTCCTAGGAAGAAGTTCAGCTCTCCCATCATACTCATCTCAAATTTACTCTGCATACACTTAGCAAACTCTTGACAAAGTTTTTCATATATAGATCCGAATATGATCATCAACATATATTTGCACAAGAAGAATATCATCATCTAAAGACTTGATAAACAAAGTAGTATCAAATCTTCCTTTTGAAAAACTATTTCAAGTAAGAAGGCACTTATGCGTTCATACCAAGCACGAGGTGCTTGTTTGAGTCCATAGAGTGCTTTCTTAAGTTTGAAGACATGATCAAGTTTTTGAGGATCTTCAAACTAGGGGGTTGTTTCACAAACACTTCTTCTTTTTAAAATATGTTTAAAAATGCACTTTTCACGTCCATTTGAAATAATTTAAAATCATTAAAACATTCATATACACAAAACATGCGGATAGCTTCTAGTCTAGCAACAAGAGCATATGTCTCATCATAATCAATACCTTCTTCTTAATTATCACCTTGTGTCCCGAGACGTGCTTTGTTGCGTATAACTTGTCCACCTTCACTTAGTTTATTTCGGAACACCCATTTGGTACCAATTATCAATTGACCAATAGGTTTAGGAACGAGTTCGCAAACTTGATTTCTATCAAATTGATTAAGTTCCTCTTGCATGGCATCAATCCAAAATTCATCATTAAAAGCATCTACTACATTCTTAGATTCTACTTGTGAAATAAAAGCTACATTTGCTGCTATTTCAGAATCTCTATAAGAAGTGCGTGTACTTACACCTTTTGATATATCACCTATAATGAACGTCTGTGGATGATCTGGCAAGAAATTCAATGATTCAAATCTATGAGTTAGATCTTCCACATGACTTTTATCGGTTTGTGCTTGTATATTTTCATCATCACTGTCGCTAGATCTGTGACTATTGAGCTTATCAAAGGTAATGTTAATGGATTCTTCAACAATCATAGATCTTTTATTGAAAATTCTATATCCCTTACTCTTAGCAGCATATCCGAGAAATATCCTTCATCTGCTTTAGAGTCAAACTTTCCCAAGTTGTCATTGGTGTTTAGGATAAAACAAGGACATCCAAAAACTTTAAAATAAGAAATATTTGGAATCCTTCTAAACCAAAGTTCATAAGGTGTTTTCTTCAAAATGGGTCGAATTAACATCCTATTTAAAACATGACAGGCTGTACTAACATCTTATGTCCAAAAATATTTAGGAAGATTATGCTGATTCAGCATGACTCTGTCCATCTTTCTTAGAGTACGGTTCTTTCGCTCCACAAAACCATTCTGTTGAGGAGTTCTAGGACATGAAAACTTGTGGTAATATCCACTATCATCACAAAATTTTTTAAAATTAATATTTATGAATTTGCCACCATGATCACTTCAGATGCGAGTAATCATGAAGCCTTTTTCGTTTTGTACCTTTTTACAAAATTACTGAAATTCAAAAATTGTATCACTTTTGTTTGATAAAAAATAAACCCAAGTAAAACGAGAGAAATCATCAACTATAACAAATGCGTAGAGCTTACCGCCAAGACTAGCGACTCTACTTGGATCAAATAAATCCATATGTGTCAACTGTAAAGGTCTAGAAGTACTTACAGCGTTGATGGATATAAATGTAGACCTATGTGCTTTGTTCTTCTCAAGTCATCACATACCATATCTCTCTTGAATGGTATCTCAGGGAGTCCTTTTACCAGCTTCTTAGTGCTCAGCCGTGAGATAGTGTCCATATTGGCATGTCCTAGCTTCACATGCCATAGCCAGCTTTCGTCTAGGTTAGTTACTTGGTATCTTCCTGCATTATTAGTACTCTCCAGAAAGAAAACATAAATATTGTCTTCTCTATTCCCTTCATATATGGGATTACCAGATATATCATATATGGTACATTTGTCTTTTATAAAGTTGATACCATAACCATTATCAACCAAGTGACTTATGCTTAATAGGTTATGTTTCAATTTTGTAACTAGACAAACATCTTTTATTACAGGATAAGGAGATATACCAACAATGCCATTTCCAATGATATCACCTCTCAGGTTGTTTCTGAAGGAGACGTATCCTTCTTTCTTCATCGATAGCGTGGCGAACAAAGATGCATCACCATTCATGTCCCATGAACATCCGCTATCGAGGATCCACTTGCTTTTAGCATGAGAAGGTTGAGGGTCAACCTACAAAACAAGTAGATGAATTCTTTGGTACCTATTTACTGAAGGGTCCATGCTGATTAGTCTTAGGTCTCCAAATCAGTATGTCATTGTCAATAAGCTTTCTTGCTAGACAATACTGTGATATGTGCCCATGAGTACCACAGTACGTACAAGTAAGTTTTTAAAACGTGTTAGTAGAATTTGTCTTGACATGCATATGTGGTTTCTTTGAAAACCTATATGTAAAAGCATGGTGATATTCGTGTTTCTTACGTGCTTTCCGTGTTTTAGTCCTTTTAGGTGTATGCTTAGCATTAGGACTAAATTTAGGCTGTGTCCAGGTATAGCCTGTTTGCCTAATTTGATTTCTAACTTTTTAGAAACTACATAAGACTCTTTAAATTTCACAGTCATATCTAGGAGTCTTTATTCTGTGACTAAGTACTTCTTCTTCTCTATGTCATATAACTCTTGTATCTTGACATAGTCTCTTTCTTTCTTTTCAATTTTGAGGATAACCTCATGATAGTCTACTTTAAGCTTGGCTATCTCTTCCGTATTACCGTTAGTAGATCTCTCTTTAATGTCTTCAATGAGACTGGACAGTTTAGCTACTTCAGTTGTGTATGCCTTAACCTCTTTCCGAGATTGCTTATACTTGTCAAGAACATTTCTGTGTTTTTCAAGTAGTTTGCTGAAGGTATTTTCTAACTCATCAAAAGTAAAATCATCATACAAAGGATTAGAGGATACCTTATCAAAAGCCATAAGATAGACATTGGCATTTCTGCAGGGTCTGTCTTGCTCTGAATCACTGGTATCGCTTTCATACTAGATACATGTATTTGTGTACTTCGGCTATTTATTGCTTTTCGGCTTGATTTTGGTCTATCATATGGACTTTTCTTTGAAGTTGGATAATCCTTCTTCATATGCCCTGATTTCTTGCATCCAAAGCATATTGTTTCCTCTTCATTGCTTTCTTGGATATTTCTCTTCCTTTTGTTTGATTTCTCAAACTTTAGGAATTTTCTGAAGTTCTTAACTAGCAGGGCTTGTTCATCACCACTTGATGATTCTTCATCAGAATCTTTGCATATTGATCTTTTGGCTTGAGCTTTGAAGGCGATTAATTTCTCTTTTGGAGTACCTTCTTCAAATTCTTGCAGATCCAGCTTATAGGTCATAAGCTTGCCCATAAGTGTTTCCAGAGTCATGGTGGTGAGATCGTTTCTTTAATAATTGCCGTTGCCTTCGGGTTCCAGTTCTTTGTTAATTAGATCCAGTAGCACTTTTCTGATTTTCTTGTGGTTACTGTAATCCTTACCAAGTGATTGCAAAGGATTAGTAATATCAAGGAAATGAGTAAACATCTGTGTAATTGACTCGTCGGATTTTATTTTGAAAGATTCATATTCCTGTGTTAGTCTACTGATTTTGGATTCCTTCACTTGGAAGTACCTTCATGAGTTACCTCAAGAAGTTCCTAAATTTCATGAGACGTCTTACAGGTTGAAACTCGATTAAATTTTGTCTTGTCAATTACAAAGAGCAGTGCATTGATGGCACATGTATCTTGACTAGCCTTTGCTTTTTCTGCCTCTGTATATTTATCATGAGGCTTGTATGTAAGTATGCCATCAACTACTGTAGGTGCCGGTTTCTTATAACCGTCAATAACTATAGACCAAAGATCAAAGTCAAGAGACTTTAAAAAAAATATCATTCATATTTTTCAGTAAGTATAGTTTGTTCCATCAAATAGTGATGGTCTATTTGTGGATTGCCCTTCACCGTTGAGTATTGATTTTACGGCTGCCATATATACTTTTTAAGGTTGTTTATTAGAATATAACCTGCTCTGATACCAATTGTAGGATCGTCGAGCACCTCTAGAGGGGATGAATAAAGTAAGTACGAGTGCAGCGGAAAATAATCACCAATTAAAAATTAAAGGCAGATAACAATGACAGTGAATAAAGAGACAGTAAATAAATGTAGCAAGAGATAGAAAGATCAAACTCAGTGACACAACGATGTATACTAGTTTTCCTCTGAGAGGACTAATCCAGTCTCGATTACTATTGCTCGATGTTAATCTACTATGGCACAAGCTAATTGAGAGCTTGCAGTATCTCACAATACCATGCTTGGTGACAAGTGTACGACCGACTTCACAATACCATACTTGGCGACGAGCGCACGACCGGCTCTAAAAACAGATATGTTTTTTTGAACTTTGAACGACCTCTTTACAACACTGAGAACCAAAAGACTCTAGATCAAATAGATATTACTGGCTTTTGGCTACGAGATGCGTAGGTGGAATATGAAAGTTTTTAGACCACTGAAAACACTGTCGGATATAGATAGATGTTTGCCATGAAATATAAAAGAACAGAACAATTATCGGAGGACTGGACTTCTACTTCACAATACAAACTTGCTTGTATAAAGAAAGCCTAGGGACGAAAGCCTAGGTACAACAATCTAAGTACAATTGTTTATTTTAGATTTTGGGGGTGACGATAGAGGCTCGGGAAAGCGACGCCGCTCTGCTCCTTGGACGATCGGGTGCAGCTTTGGATCTGTAGAAGAACTGCCGGGCGTGGGTTAAGAAATGCTCTCCTTTTTTATCTCTGTATATTCTCTATCTGACTCTCTGGATCTCTGTGTCTTATCTTTTTTAAAAATCAGGAATCTCCTCCTCTCTTTTTTTCTGCGTCTGTCGTGCAAGGGAATGGCACCTTGCTATTTATAGGAATGGGGTCATCATTAGGGTTTGTAATGATTGTCCCTTCTTAAAGTGGCGGCGGCCTGTTGATTGATCAATCTAGGCCATTAGTCTTGAGTGTGATGAATCTGGGCCATTAATGTAGCTTGCGCCAAATCCTATCAGTAATTAATGCTGATTACAATAAATCTCCATCATGATGATTTGCTGATGTCTACAAATCTGAATGAATAAATTTAATTCATTCTCCCGCCACGTGTCCCAGATTATTGGAATTTGACCCAATCTTTAATTGTAGTAAATCTGGGTTATTGAGATTGATTGGCTTTATGACA
Organism: Iris pallida; assembly: GCA_029216955.1. NCBI lineage: Eukaryota > Viridiplantae > Streptophyta > Magnoliopsida > Asparagales > Iridaceae > Iris > Iris pallida. Next base: position 91,364 of record JANAVB010024334.1, read on the forward strand.
CGTGTCCTGCCACGTGGCTCAACCGCGAGCCACTGAGGAAATCTAAGCCGCATGAGGATTGAGCCGCATAAGGCTGGCCACGTGTCAAAGCTGCTTGGGGAGTGGCCCCTGAACACTTGAACCGCATAATGATCTGGGCCGCATGAGCGTAGGCGACCGCATAATGGGTAGCTTCTTCATGAGCTGCATGGAGATAGTCCTCGTAAGCCGCATGGGGGAGCCTCTGCTTGAGCCGCATAAGACAGCTTCGGCCTGAGCCGCATGGGACAGCTTTGGCCTGAGCCGCATGGGGAGTCTCTGCACGAGTCGCATACGACTGTCCATGTGTCAAGGCCGCGTGACACTTTCTGGATCTCGGGAGATTGTGTCAGAGATTTTCTTCATTTCCCTAGGAGTCTGCCATTATGACAGAGTCATAATTGCATCTTTGTGTCAGAACTGTCGCCTTATCAGAGCTGTCAGCCGTCAAGGCATTTAATGCGGTATAGGACAAAGGGAAGAGCTATTTGCAAGCCACGTGGCTTCTTTCTAGGCCGCATGAAACTTATCGAGCCGCATAGACACTTGCGCCGCATGGATCCCTGAGCCGCATGAGATCTTGAGCCGTATGGGACTCCCTGACCGCATGGATCTTTCTTTATTCTTTTCCATGCTTCTACAAGACCCCCTTCAAAGTTTTTAATTTGCAAAATTGAAATACTTTGAATAAGAAGCATGGCTGTGTCTAAATTCTTCTGGCCGCATATGAGGTCCTGGCCGCATGGATGTCTTGGCCGCATGGATGTTTCGGTCGCATGGATGTTTCAGCCGCAGGGACTTTTTGTCACGCCCCAGAACCAGAATACTGGAGAGCGGGGGCAGACATAGCCAGCTACGTATATTGAAATGGAAACCACCTCGATATACGGTCACGGCTGTCTAGAAATATGAGGGTTTACTACAAGCAAACAGTCTCTTATGGTCATGAACATGCCTAATGTCTCAATCACAAGCAAGTAAGTAAGGTCGCAAGATGTATGATCATTAAATATACAAATATAAGGCGTCCCAAATATTACATATTCAGCTGATCATGAAGCTAGTCGTATAAAATGCGGGGACTAGCAAGTGTTTAGTCGTACATGATCAACCCTAGGATTTGTTAATCATGTTTACAGCTCGTAGGCAGACAGTAAGTAAAGTGCATCGAGCTAACAGGTGCTTGTCGGCTAAATGCCTCAAAAGAATAGTTTTACAATAGAGTGAGCGAAACAAAATAGAAAACCCACTCGTAGCCCGGGTTCCTTCTAGTCGCCACCATTGGGCTGGAAGCTTGGTAGATCCTCAGGAGCTGCTCCGAAATCTGGCCACACAAAATCAGGTAGGTCAACCCCAGAAAGTGCAAGTGCCACAAGGGGGCCACGAAATAAGAACAAAAGCCAGCATTCCACAAAAAAAAATCTAACATTTAAAACTAGAATATACGAAAAATATGTCAGGATGATATACGAGGAGATAACCATGGGACTATTCCGATAGCAAGGTTACAACCCGTAAACCAAACAAGGACCGGGGTTGTAACCCTTCATCTGAACAGAACTTGGTTTCCCACCATTTATCGGCAAGATAATAATGCAAGAAATCAAGACAGGGAGCAATCTTGTACTGGATCAAGACATGGCTAAACTGGTTATACCTCATTCAATCAATCACGGCCAAGCAGATACTACGGCTTACTACTTTAACTAACTAGGGTTATCACAGGCCTAATTACTAACAAGATGCAGTGAGATTGTTCCACAGCCACAAGCCCTACAGACTATCCAGGTTACCCAGGTCAAAATTAGGGGTTGAATTCATGTGGGTACATCGCCCGGGGGACAAATGTACCCTTAGGTGACTTAGAGGGTGCAACACGCGACGGTGTGCTGGAAATGTGCCCTACGCGACGGCAGGCTACAGATCCCAAGAGCGCCCAGGTAACGGGATTGCCTGTAGCTGTGTCATCTCCTCATGACTAATGTATTATTCTAGTTATTAACCTTAATCCATTTTAGTAGGTACTCCTGACCGTGGTACTCAGGAGTCCCATCCTAGACATGATGCAAGACATGACAAGTGGATTTAACAAGCAAGAAAGAAAGAACTACCCACAGTGTCAAGACAGGTCAAGTTAAGTTAGCCGTCGCAACAGTATTAAGATAAATCATGTCAGGGTACTTGTCAGGAGTGCGCCACGACAGGCCACTATCATGTCAGGTTGGTCATGTCAGGAGTGCACCACTACGGGTCACTGTCGTGTTATGCTAGATCCTTGTCATACCATGCCATGTACAATAGTCATTCCATATATATCTAATAACATATCAATATACAGGGCTATAAAAGAGCCAAGCTTAAATAAATAAGACCAAAACTCCAAGAGCCAATGGGTTAAATAAGGAGTCAGGGGAGCAGCGTACGCACAAGGGCACGCACGCAGGGGAGCTGCGTACGCGAAAAGTTACGCACGCAGGAGAGCTGCGTACGTGAAAAGTCACGCACGCTGAGAGAGCTGCGTACGTGAAAAGTCACGCACGCTTCACGCACACTGAGAGAGCTGCGTACGCGAAAAGTCATGCACGCTGAAAGAGCTGCGTACATGAAAAGTCACGCACGCTGAGAGAGCTGCGTACGTGAAAAGTCACGCACGCTGAGAGAGCTGCGTACGCGAAAAGTCACGCACGCTGAGAGATCTGCGTGCGCGAAAAGTCACGCACGCTGAGAGAGATGCGTACGCGAAAAGTCACGCACGCTGAGAGAGCTGCGTACGTGAAAAGTCACGCACGCTGAGAGAGCTGCGTACGCAAAAAGTCACGCACACAAGAGAGCAACGTGCGCGAAAAGTCACGCACGCCAGAGAGAGCTGTGTACGTGCAAAAGCACGCAAGCAGAGCTGCGTACGCGTAAAAACACGCACGCATTGCCTGGGTCTTCTTCTCCATGGCTGAGAAGAAGCTCCAATGGCTCTAAAACTTCAAAGCATTACAACCTGGTCATCCGAACTCCAAATTCAGATTTCCAAAGTTCTAACCAGGGTGGAATTAAACTCTCTTCCACATGGAAACATCAAAACCCATAAAAATCCAACTTAAATAGATCAAAACCATGCAAAACCAAAAATAGGGAAAACTTAGATCTAGAGCAATGGAGACTCCAAATCACAAAATGCTAAGTTCTAAAGTTGATCACCATGTCTTAATCTATCAAATGGACAAGTAAAATAGGGTTCTCATGTGGTGGCAAGGTGCACTTGCCTATGGTGGGTGTTGTGGAGAGGAAGGAAAGAAGAAATTAATGGAGGTTATGAGAGAGAGAAAAAGTTGGTGGAGTTTTAAAGAGGGTGGAATGTGGTGTGTTGAGGGGGAGCATAGGCTAAGGTGTTCCAATACCAAATAAACCAAACCAAACCAACCCAACCCAATTAAAACCGAGCCATGACAAAACCCAAAATACAAGAAATACCAAAATTCCACAAGTTGAGAAAATAAAAATACATGCCAAATCCATATACGAGTATAAATACGAAATACGGGAAATATGGGAAATAAGGGTGACAACTCTACCCACCTTAAAAGAATTTCGTCCTTAGAATTTAATCAAGGAGCTAGAGATTGTCACGACAAGCTACACTAAGCACAGCCAAGTTACACTAAGCAGTTCAATCATGCAATCATACGCAAGCAAGAAAGGGAAAACGTAAGGCATAAGAAAGACATTATACCTCACGAGTCAAACAGGTAGGATATCGCGATCAGATGTCGTCTTCACACTCCCACGTTGACTCACCTAGAGAGTGATGACCCCAAGCAACACGGACTAATTTAATAGTTTTGTTCTTGAGTGTCTTCTCCCTCCGGTCCAATATAGACACGGGCCTCTCCTCATACGAAAGGTTGGTACCAACAACCAATTCCGAATGGTCTAGGATGTGGCTCGGGTCCGGAATATACCGTCGTAATTGGGACACATGGAATACATCATGCACCTCACTTAGCGACGGCGGAAGAGCGAGACGATAGGATACATCTTCTACTCGCTCTAGAATATCGAACAGCCCTATATACCTAGGACTAAGCTTTCCTCGTACGCCAAAGCGAATGACGTCGCGGTTAGGCGAGATCCTAAGGAATACATGGTCGTCGACAGCAAATTCTAAGGGACGCCGATGAGCATCGGCCCAATGGCGCTGGCGGTCCTGGGCAACTCGGAGGTGATCTCTGACCTTCCTGACCACTTCAACCGTCTGGGAAATCAATTCGGGTCCGAGCATCTGCCTCTTTCCGACATCGTCCCATGCTAGCGGGGATCTGCACTTCATGCCATAAAGCCTCGAAGGGTGCCATCTGGATACTGGCCTGATAACTGTTGTTGTACGAAAATTCTACCAGGTGCAGATGATTCTTCCATGAACCACCGAAGTCAAGGGTACAGGATCTCAACATATCTTCAAGAGTCTGGATTGTGCGCTCTGATTGACCATCCGTCTGCGGGTGATAAGCTGAACTGAATTAAAGGCGAGTCCCCAAACTCTTCTGCAAGCTGCGCCAAAAGTGTGAGGTGAATCTTGAATCCCTGTCCGAGGTGATGCTAACTGGCACACCGTGAAGCCTGACGATCTGCCTAAGATATATCTCTGCTAACTGTACCGTCGACTAACTCTGAATGGGAGAAAGTGTGCCACCTTGGTAAGCCTGTCCACAATTACCCAAATAGCATCTCTACCGGCCGGAGATCTGGGCAATCCGGTCAGGAAATCCATGGTTATATGCTCCCATTTCCATTCTGGGATCGGTAAGGGTTGAAGAAGTCCAGCGGGCCTCTGATGTTCAGCTTTAACCTGTTGGCAAACCAAATACCGAGAGACAAACCGGGCTATCTCCCTCTTCATGCCATTCCACCAGAAGTGCTGATGAATATTACGGTACATCTTCGTACCACCCGGATGAATAGAATATTGTGAACTGTGGGCTTCTGCCATGACTTCCTGTCTGATATCTCCACTGGGTACACAAAGATGAGTGCCGTGACGAAGTGTACCGTCTTCATGAATACATAACTCTGGCCTTCTTCCTGCTTCATACTCTGCTCTGAGTCGCTGGATCTTAGAATCTGTTGACTGCGCCACCCGGATTCTCTCAACTATGCTGGACTGAACCTGTAGGCTGGCCATCAATGCCATGCTGGTTGGAAGAACCACTTTAATTCCCATCTTCTGAAGATCTGCCAATAATTCTGGTTGCGCTGTCTGGAAATAAACTCTGGCTCTCCTGCTCAATGCATCTGCTACGACGTTGGCCTTCCCGGGATGATACTGCAAATCCACATCATAGTTCACCAATAGCTCGAGCCATCTTCTCTCTGCCGCATTTCAAGGTCCTTCTGGGTGAAAACATACTTCAGGCTCTTATGATCAGTAAAGATCTCCACTCTATCTCCGTACAAGTAGTGTCTCCATAACTTCAAAGCAAACACTACCGCCGCCAATTTTAAGTCATGGGTCGGGTAATTCTTCTCATGATCACGTAGTTGACGTGACGCATAAGATATTACCTTCCCATGCTGCATCAAGACACACCCCAATCCTCTGCCTGAAGCGTCGCAATAAACTGTGAATCCTCCGGTCCCATCTGGAAGGGTGAGAATGGGAGCCGTTATCAAACCTCGCTTCAACTTCTCAAATGATTCCTGACACTCTGCTGTCCAAACAATGGCACATCCTTGCGGGTCAACTGGGTCATCGGTGCTGAATCCTTGCGAAATCTGAAATGAACCGCCGGTAGTAGCTGGCCAATCCAAGGAAGCTGCGAACCTCTGCCAATGAGCTGGGTACTGGCCATGACTCAATCCATAATCTTCTGGGGTCCAC
>JANAVB010024335.1:0-22857 GCA_029216955.1 Iris pallida
ATTTAGCTAATCTAACATTTATATATCTATCATTAATTAATAGGCTAGAGTTAAAATTTTAGAATATGCTATGCCTAAAAGCAAATTTATATAGTTAAGAGTTGATAAATTCCTAATAAAATTATATTTTTTTATAATAATAGAATAGTCATTTCTTAGCAATATCATTTAAAGATGATAATAAAATTTGATAACATGGCAACAATAAAGCTAAAGTAAAACAAGGAAATCCATGTCCATATAGCCTAACTTCAAAAATCTCTTATTCCAATCCCCATCCTCCTGTAACCCAATAGTCACATATTGAACCCAATATTCCCAACTCACTGTTCTTGGTCGAACACTCAAGCAGCCCCATCAAGACTTAAACACAACTATAATTTAAAACAGAATTTAAACCAAATGCCATTTAATTTAGCAATACACAAAGAACAAAGCCTCCACCGAAACTATAAAGCTCAACCCAAGGGCCTTCAACTCAAACACCATGGCCCACGAAGCCCACAGTCCATCACGGAGACCAGACACAGTGCCTGGTTCCAGCATCCTTCAACTACTACTTATACACTTACACATGTTCTAACATTCCCAATACACCCTTCAACCCATCTAATTTGCTTAGCCATACATTCCCAAACTATAGAGAAACCAACATTATTCCTGCAACTTTCTTAATGAAAGACAATATGTCAAGAATCAACAGAACAACCCAACACTTTGAGAGAGTTGTTGCCAAAAACCCTTCCCGCCAAATGCAAACATTTTACAAAACAGAAATTCAACTTCTGAACCCAGGCTAGACGCAAATTGTTCCAACCCATCATTCAAGAAAATACTTACATATAAACTCATGAAACCAAATTATGTAAAAGAATATACACAAAACTAATCTCATTGAAAATAGTTTTCAACTCATAATTATACATAACTCAGTATTTCATAGCTAAATCTAACAGTACAAAGAATTGAGAGGTTCCGTTGATTCCCGCTAATATCCATGTCCAACCACAGTCCACACCCTTGCACCTTCTAGTCCAATGGATCTCCTAAGACACGAACAAAACTAGCCCTGGATACGAACCAGCCTTCAGACACACGAACACTGTTACAGTCCGACACGAGCCACACCACTGATACACCGTACTGTATACATCATTGGACACGCCAAACCAACTCAAATTCGAAATAAACCTTCAATAAATATCAGATAAAGAAGAGGGTTACCTGGAAGGAATCGATTCGAAATCATACACGAAGACATGAGCGTACGTGTCCAATTCGATCCCAACCGAGCCCAGATATGATCAAAACCAGATCAAGAGATTTGAGTCCCTGATTTTTGAGTTCTTGAGCTCGGGGATGAGGAACTCGAGAACTGAACGTTCACCCGATCAATCATTGTCGAGACAAACTTCGTCGTCCAAGAGCTGGTCGAACCGATCAGTACTCCAATGGTCCAAACTACCTCATTCTAGAAATTTGTCAAACAAAAGGGACGATTAGGAGAGGATTGCGTCGATTGAAATCATTCCCAAAGAATTTATTGCAATCATAGAGATACTCACCAGTTGTCGACGTTCGTGAGTTCATGAAGAAGGTGATTGGAGAGATAGAATCACCAGGAGGAGGCGGTGACTCTACAGCGAAGGAAGTCGAGGAAGAAGAGTTCCCGTCACCGGAGATGCAGCCCTCGGTGTCGCCGGAAAGTCGCTAGATGTCGGAGAACGAAACGCTGGAGGCACTAGAGAAGACTGCCGTGTGCACAGAGCTCGACGTGCAGATCGACGAGGGAGACGAAGTCGCCGAAAAATCCGTCTGGTGCCGCTGGGACGTTGTTGCGAAGGGGATCGACCTCCGTCACCATGTTTACTGTGATGTCGAGAAGAACAGGGTGACTCCGCCGAGCGCTGCCGAGAATTGCGCACGTAGTCGAAGAAGGGATCTGACGGTTGGAGGGCAGCCTAGCCACCGAGGAAGGGTGGATCGTCGCCGCCTCCACCATCGACATCATCGTCCGCCTCGCCGGAGAACCTAGGTTAGGGTTAGGGTCGATCTCTTGATTTGGGAAAAGAGTGGAGAGGAAAGGCTTGCAGTTAAGAATGAAATAATTCAGTTCTCTCTCCTCAGCTGAAAGCCTGAAATAAAGGAAAAAAGTGGAACTTTTGCATTAAAGTCCCCACTAATGGCAACATAGCAAATAGGCCCTCCCCCTTTCACTTATTACACAATGATAGAAATCGGTTATAAAGTAAGTTTAGGAGATTCAAAAATTTGAGGACCACTCAAATTAGTTGTAACCAACTTTTAAAAATAAAAATATTCCTGCTCCAAATTTTTCCCTCCAAAATATTCATAAAGCATATATTTATAGGAAAAGAAAATGAAGTATTATATTAAAAATTTAAATTCCACTAAAATGGAAAAAGTGGGGTTACAAATCTCTCCCCATTGAAAAATTTGTCATCGAAATTGACCTACAAAATAAATCTCAATTCACAAAAAGTTCAACACAAATCATTTATTGAAAATAGAATTTTCGAACACACGAATACAATCAAGCAACGAAGCTAGGATAGCGCTCTGCATCTCATCGCGCTCCCATGTGGACTCTCCTGGAGGGTGGTGTCTCCACATGATGGACAAGTTGAATAGTCTGGTTCGCAGCGTTTCTCCCTACGATCAAGGATCTCCACTAGCTGCTCCTCGCAGGTCAAGCTCGGACCCACCTCTAGCTCTGAATAGTCCATTACATGGCTCGGATCTGGAATGTAGCGTCGAAGCTGGAACACGTGGAAAACATCGTATACTCCCTCCAAGCTAGCTGGAAGCGCTAATCGATATGCCACCTCGCCAATCCTCGCTGTCACATCGAAAGGCCCAATGCATCTCGGACTGAGCTTCCCGCCTCTGCCAAATTTATGACGCCCCGAGTCGGTGAGATATCCAGGAATACTCTATTCCCAACTGCGAACTCCAGTAGCCGTCTGCTGATGTTGCCCAGTGCTTCTAACGATCCTGCACAACTCTGAGATGCTCCATGAGCCTTGAGACCCCGTACGATAATTACACTCAAGAAGTTGGAATAACACGATCAATGATCAAGAATCAAATAGGCACGAGATAGAATGAAGTTCCAATTACAACTTAGAGGAGCAAAATCATGAAGACACAAACTATTAAGTATGATACAAAAATCGATAGTTTAACACAAGTGGACTAGGACAAGATAGAAAAATCATGGTCAATAGACTTGATTTTAAATCAAAGTTTAGACAAGACACAAACGAAGTATGGAATCAAAATTGGCAATGTATAATTTTGAGGAAATCAATGATCTAACGATAAAATGCTAGAAAGAAAGTTAGCAAGGGTTGATTTAGGAAACGTACGAAATACTCAGGAGGTACAGTATCAAATCAGGATGTACGTGCAAGGATCTGTGATTTTGAAAATCAATAATCATATGAAAAATGAAATATAATTTCCATGATACCCGAGAACATATAGGTATTTGAAATCACTTTGCTTAGAATCCCTACCCCGCCAGTATATATCTGACTGCAGTGGACTTTCGGCTCCGTGACTCAAATAAAATATGACACCGAATATTCTGTCAACCTTATCCATTTTCAACAATCATTGACGACACATCCAAAAGATCAAGACATGAAGAATATAACAAAGTCTCGACAATATTCGAAAACCTATGAATGTCTGAAATTACTTCAACTTAGAGTTTCTTCCTCGCCAGTGCGCTGCTGGCTGCAGTAAACTTTTGGTCTCCGCAATCCAGATAACGACTGCAGCGCGCAACTGCCACGCCCAGTAGATCATTGAATAGTCTTTCAATTCTATCCATAGTAAATTTAAAATTTCAAGAATTCAAAATAAGTTCGTAGTCTAAGTCAAGAAAAGGTGATGTTATATGTCTTTTAGAAACAAAGGTTTATTAGGTACTAAGAAGCACAAGGGATCTAACAAGGGTAGTGGTTCTACAAGAGATCAACAAGGAAAATTTAAATCTCGGACAGGGAACGATGCTTGGAATAGTAACCGAAATCTCAATTGAAATTTAGAATGGTAACAAAATTTCGTACATGGGACATAATCCCGAATAGGTAACAAAATCTCAAGGTGACATAAAAGCAAGGTACCATATAGAAAACAAAGTTTTGTACTAAGGACAAGAAACCTTATACAGGAATCAAAGTATAACAGAATCTTGAACAATACCTTAAAAGAAATTTCAATGGAAACAATCTCAGATAGAAATCAACCCTCCAAGCCACAAATAGGAAACAAAATTTAAATAGAATCTTGAATAGGAAGCAAGATTATGAAGAACGAATGGGGAAGTATCAATCAACACTTAGGAAACAAGGTTCCGGATCATGAGTACGAAATAAGCAACATCTCAATTAAGATTGAAACAAGGCCGGGAGTAGATAACAATCCTATAAAAATAAAATCATGAATAGGAATAGAACCTCAATAGAGAACCAATCAAGGTCTCAAAACAAAATTTTCAAACAATGAATCAAATAGGGACTGGATCTCGATCAAGCGAAGGTTCAAACAATATGATTTTGATTGGGAACAAGGTTTCAATATGAGATTTGGAGTAGGAATAAAATCTCGAGTAGCTCAAGTTCGAATAGCGAACATAATATCAATAAGCGAATAGGAAAATAAGTATTCATGAAACGAGCGAAACCTTGGAGAGGAGACAAGGGAAACAAAGTAGTGGACAAACAACTCTCGAATAAAATCAAGTCATGAATGAAAAACAAGTCTCATATAGAGAATGAGTCACAATCTTGAATAGTAAATGAATCTTCAAGAACCTTCAAAGGAATCTTCAACAATCCTGAATAGGACGAAACTCAACCAAGACTTCGAATGAGGAACATGATTCCGAAATGAAATCTCGAGAAACAATTAATTATCAATTAACATGAAGTTTGATGAAGGAACAAAATTTGCAAATAGGAGCCATCACTAGGAAACAAGGTCAGAAATGATGAATATACAAACGGTATCGAATAACGAATTTCAAACAATTATCGAATTGTGGATCTGAAACAAGTTTACCGAAATAGGAAACAATATCTCGAAATAAGTTTCGACATCAATCAAGATTTCAAAAATAGAGAAGAAGAAGTTTTGAAGAAATGATCTAGGTGCTAGAGGAGTTTACTTCAAGATACAACCATGCAATCAAGATACATAGTTTCTCCAATCATGCAAGAAAAACCTTCAGTCTTCAGTCCGTCTTCAGTATTTCTTCAGGAACTGGGATCACTTCAAATTCTAACTATCCTGACGTAGGGTGGTCCTTGCGGTAGTCCTGGTGCTCCTCGTGCTCATCCTTGGGCAGTACAATCAGCAGCTTCCGGGCAATCGTGGACTTGGTGGGCAGGCGATCCACAGTGCAGGTGTACCTTATCTCTGGTGGCACTCTTTGTGGTGATGTCCTGGGCGGCAGAAATTGTAGGTGGTCGTCATCTGAATCTGAGTCTGGATCTCTTACTGGGGCTGAAGCGCAGAGCCTCTGATAGGAATATACGTCTGCTGGCTGTTGAGATCTGCTTCCGATGATGCGACTGGTGGTGTGACCGAAGAAGTGCCGATTGAGTGTTGTGATGCTTTACGGATCCATAATGGATGCTATCTCTGTCATAAGTCTTCATGTCTCTCCTAGCTTCAGCTTTCCGTCTTGTCCTATCGCTTGTGCTATATTCTGGATCCCCTGGCTGGTGGTTCCAATCTCCAGATGAGTCGGATCCTCCAAGACTTGGATGATCTTCAGTGGCGGCTCCAGATTCTCGATCTGCTCCTCGTGTAAGATATGCGCTCGATGTCGGAGAAGTCCAATGTCTGAGATTCTGGAAGTCAGAAGTCCTCTCTAACTTGAAAGATGCATTTGCAAGTCTGACTTAGAAAGGATGGCATGCTCCCTCTGGTTGTCAACTCTTCAAACGTCTCTGTCAACTGCGTACTACCCATGGGGATAGTAGAGTGATAGAAGGTAGTGGAAGCTCGAAACCCTCAAGTGTAGGTGGATCGACTGTTCCGGTGTCGTGTGCTTTTGGATTATCTGAAAAACAGAAAACTGATAAAATAACCTTGTAGAAGCATAGAAAAGAATAGAGAAAGATCCATGCGGCCAAGGAGCCCCATGCGGCTCAGAAAGCTCACGCGGCTCAGGAATCCATGCGGCTCAAGTGTCTATGCGGCTAGATAAAGTTTCATGCGGCCCAGAGAGAAGCCACGTGGCCTGCAAAATAGCTCTTCCCTTTGTCCTACACTACATTAAATGCCTTGACGGCTGACAGCTCTGACAAGGCGACAGTTCTGACAATAAAGATGCAATTATGACTCTGTCAAAATGGCAGAATCCTAGGGAAACGAAGGAAATCCCTGACACGATCCCCCGAGATCCAAAAAATGCCATGCGGCCTTGACACGTGGACAGTCGTATGCGGCTCGAGCGGAGACTCCCCATACGGCTCAGGCCGAAGCTGTCCTATGCGGCTCAGGCCGAAGATGTCTTATGCGGCTTGAGCGAAGACTCCCCATGCGGCTCACGAGGACTATCTCCATGTGGCTCACGAAGAAGCTACATATTATGTGGCTGTATACGCTCATGCGGCCCAGATTATCATTATGCGGCCACTCCCCAATCAGCCTTGACACGTGGCCAGCCTTATGCGGCTCAATTCTCATGCGGCTCCAATTTCCTCAGTGGCTCGCAGTTGAGCCACGTGGCAGAACACGTGTCATAAAGCCAATCAATCTCAATAACCCAGATTTACTGCAATTAAAGATTGGGTCAAATCCCAATAATCTAGGACACGTGGCAAAAGAATGAATTAAATTTATTCATTCAGAATTACAGATATCAGCAAATCATCATGACGAAGATTTATTGCAATCAGCATTAATTACTGATAGGATTTGGCGCAATCTACATTAATAGCCCAGATTCATCACGCTCAAGAATAATGGCCCAGATTGATCAATCAACAGGCCGCCGCCACTTTAAGAAGGGACAATCATTGCAAACCCTAATGACGACCCCGTTCCTATAAATAGCAAGGTGCCATTCCCTTATAGAAACACACAGAGAGAGACATACAGAGAAAGAAAAGAGAGCATTTCCTCAACGCCAAGCAGTTCTTCCCCGGAGTCAAGGCTGCATCCGATCGTCCAAGGAGTAAGGCAGAGCTGCCGTCGCTTTCCCGAGCCTCTATCGTCACCCCCCAGAATCTAAAATAAATAATTATACTTAGATTGCTTTACTTAGGCTTTCGTCCCTAGGCGTTCTTTGTACAAGCGAGTTTGTATTGTGAAGTAAAAGTTCAGTCCTCCGATAATTGTTCTGTTCTTTTATATTTATGGCAAACACGATGGTGACTCTGCTGGGGACAAACTTTTCCACGGCTGAGGAGTTGGTGACGCAATCGGATGCAGCCAAACTTGGCTCTACGCAACAGAAGATGATCGTCCGCTTCGACCAACAGGTGTTTGAAGAAATGCTCTCCGACGGGAGCACTGACCCGGTCCAAAAGCAAACTCGCACAAAGAAGGCTTGCAGGGAGTGGAGGCCAAAATCATTTGCTCCTCCCCAAGCCCTGGATGGAGTACTCTCTGCTACCCAAGACGGCGATGGCGATTCTCATATGGCCCCTCTTAGAGCCATAGAGGACTCTGTTGTCCCCAAGTCTGGCAGAGTAAAGTACTACGATGCTGGACTTGCAGGAACAAAGAGTGATTCTATGGGCTCCAAGAAGAAGTCGAACACTCATGCGGCCAAGATTGCTAGCCGCATGCATGATGCTCATGCGGCTGAAACTGCCAGCCACATGAAGAAAGTCTATGCGGCCAGATCTTCTAGCCGTATGGAGAAAACACATGCGGCCGAGAGTCCCATCCGCATGAAGAAAGCCTATGCGGCTACAACTGCCAGCCGCATGAAGACTGCTGACTCTAACCAAATACTGCCTGCTACTCGCAGCTCAGGCTCAGTCTTCGATCGCCTCTCCTATGGTCCCGATCTCTCATATGCTCAAAAGAATATATCTGACTCTCTGCAGCATCACTCTGACTCCTCCTACTATGCGCCTTCGGGCGCTCTAGTAAGGAAGTCAAGGGCAGCGCGAGCTCGATGAGCTCAGTCGACTGTCCCAACCTCTGACCATCCGAGCGCTCCACATACTGTTATGCGGGCCTCTGATGGGAAGTTGTACAGAACTACTCGAGTCCAGCCTCCGACGGCAAACGGACGAAGTGGTTCCCAAAAGTCTTCCAAAATCCAGGGAGCAAACATGGTCGCTCCAGACCCGTCTGACTTGCGTGATGTTATCCTCCACAAACGCAAGGAAAGAGAAGAATCCTCGGCATGCAAAGAGTCCTCCCACGGACGTCACTGCACCCAAATCATTGTCAACTGCTGTTGTAACAACGCGACAGCAAGAGAAGATCGGCAATCTATTTTCCAAAGGCTACAATGATCCAGCTCAGAGGACGAAGCACCTCCCATTGCCTCTTGCAACTCCACTCAGAAAATTCCCGATGATGGGAGAGGAAAGAAGATGAACGTTTCCAGCCCGAAAATTTCAACCACTAAGAAATTGTCGTCTAAACGGCCGTCCACCACCAGAGTATTCCAAGGCACCCGTTCGAAGACGAAATCTGCTACAGCCGGAGATTCGCCATCCGCACCGCTGGGGGTTACTGAAACATGGGGTAGCACTCCTCAGAACATCCACGATAATTCGATGTTCCAAGGAGACAAGCCCGAGGATACAACAAATGCCGACGCCCCCGAGGACGTCCACGACTCTCAAGATGAAGCAAGCTCTGAAGTTGGGGGTACTATTCCTTCCGAGTCTGAGCCAGAGGAGAACATTCCCACATATCCCAATGACTTCTCAGTACATGGGTATGACTCGGAGGATACATCCTCCACTGTTTCTTCCGTCTCCCCTCATGTGAGAACGGTATTCATGACAGACAGCAACCAAGGTGGTTCCAGTGATCGCCAATGCATCGACTCTCTGGAGGCCATACTGCATGCCTTGGTCAAGTCTGTAGACGAGATCAAAGCGGCCCTTCCAACTCTGCAAGGAGGGACGCCTGGCCAAACAAGTACGGGTCCCGCGGTTAATGCGGACTCGAACTCAGCAGTACCGAATTCGGGCATCAATCCTCCTGAAATAACGACCCCCACCGCTGTGGACGAAGCCCGAGAAGTGAGAAGAGAGGTCCAGGAGCTCCAAGCCATGTTTCACGCTCGAGAAAACTCTCAAGACCTTAGAATACGGCAACCATACCCTGCTGCATGGAGGGATGTCCCCTTCCCGCCAAGATATACGCCGTTCAACATCAATCCCTATGATGGCAAGACCTCAGCAAGTCGGTACATCACTTACTTCGAGGTCACCACCGACCATCTACCCCATGACGATGCCATCCTCACACGATTATTCATTGGGGCATTGGAAGGAGTCGCCTTCGACTGGTATCGCAACCTGCCAGACAACTGCATCCACTCCTTCGCCGGCTTCAAGCACATATTCTTGGAGAGATTCTACGAAATATGGCAGGACATCACAATGTCCACCCTCATGGATGTCGTCCAAGGAGAGAAAGAGCTGACAAGGAACTATATCGAGCGGTTTCGTCAAACCGCAATGAAGTTGCCGTCTGGTAACCCAGATTCCTCCTTGATTGAAATTTGCCAAAAGAGATTACTCCCAACAATCAGTCTCTGGATGGGCGAAAGTCAATTTAAGGACTAGAAGACATTCATCATTAGTGCCACTAGTGCCGAAGAACGGTTGAAGAAGGCTCGCCAACTGGGATTGCACATCTCGGACGGAGAGAACAAAGGCAAGCGTCCTAATACCAACAACGACAATGGGGGTAGCCCCTCTAACAATCGGGACAACAGGGGTAAGCAGGCTATGGTAGCTGACACAGCCCAGAAACCTGAGACAAAATCGGCAGACAAACAATGGCCACAAATAATCTACTCCTTCGAGGACGGCTACGTCAAGCCCATCTTGGACATGCTCATACAAGGAGACAGAATTCAGCTCCCTCCACCAAGACGGAACCTAAGCTGCCCAGGTCATTCCCTCAGTCCTCATTTATACAGGGGGTGATCGAAGAAGAACCGGAGCTGGCCAAGTATGTGGCTGCCCACATTGATGTTCCCTCTGCAGATGATATAATCCCGCTGGAAAAGATACCTTACTTCATCAATAAAGGGCTATCTTTGAACTACATCGAGCTTAATAAGCTTTGTACAATGTATGCTATGGAACACGGTATAGGCACTCACCTACACACACAGGTGACAAATGTTTACACCGCCAATCAGCTTATTCCATTGGAAGACGCCTACCGCATAATCGAAGGAGGAAACCATCCAATCATTTTCGGTCGGAAGGACGACCCACAACCCTTCACCCTAGAGAAGGTCGACCTCGAATCAGATGCCGGGAGACTGCCTCTGTATCTTTATAGCCCCTAATCCAAATACCTCATACAAAAACAGGGATATGATCTGGAGGCTACGCCAGGCTTAAACTACGGCACCGGTCGACGATTGCCTTTGAAGCCACCAGTCCCAGTTGGCAAAACATGGGACTACTACAGCAAGACCCGATGTGGATTAGGATATGTCACGCCCACAACGACCCCTGAAAGTTCGGATGAGGAATGCGACTGGCATTCACATTCAACTGGGTCACCAACTTCTGATTCAGACACCAGCATCGGAGACGTATTCAGACAAGTCCTGTCAGTCAATATGGCATTCGTCGACGCTTACGAAGAAGATGAAGACATTCCTGAAATCCTCGAATTAGAGCCGTGGGCCCAACAGCTGGATGCACAATAGGAAAAGCGGTTCGAACAGAGAGAACCTCCCACCGAAGACGAGGTTATACAGATCGATCTCGGCAGCGAATCTTCTCCAAAACCAATCTTCGTCAGTAAAAGCCTAACAGACGAAGAGCGAGAAGCACTACTGGAACTTGTCAGAGAATATATCGATGTGTTCGCCTGGAGCTATGAAGATATGCTCGGACTAAACCCTGAATTTGCCCTTCACAAGCTCAACATTCGGCCAGACGTGAAGCCAGTCAAACAACAACAGCGACGCTTCCGCCCGGGCGTCATGGATGCAATCGAAGCCGAAGTCAACAAACTGATAGCCAGCGGCTTCATTCGTGAGGAACAACATCCTGACTGGGTCGCCAACATAGTACCGGTCCTCAAAAAGAATGGAAAGATTCGAATCTGCATCGACTTCCGCAATCTGAACGAGGCATGTCCCAAAGATGAATTCCCCCTTCCTATCACAGATATCATGATTGACAACACATGCAGCTTCGAACGCATGTCATTCAGGGATGGTTTCTCGGGGTACAACCAAATCAAGATATTTCCCGACGATGAAAAGCCCACATCATTCCGAACACCGATTGGCACGTACTGCTACACAGTCATACCTTTTGGTTTAAAGAATGCTGGTGCCACATATCAAAGAGCCATGAGCATCATCTTCGGAGATCACTTACACAAGACTGTGGAGTACTATGTTGATGACATCACCGTTAAGAGTCATTATAAGGAAGACCACCTGCATGATTTGAAAACAGTGTTCGACCTGATACGAGCATACAACCTGAAGATGAATCCCACAAAATCCTTCTTGGTCGTATCCAGCGGAAAAATCCTGGGTTTTATTATTACTTGCCTAGGGAATTCGTGTAGACCCAAAAAAGACGAAGGCAATTATGGAGATGGGTCCCCCAAAAAATCTCCGCAAACTCAGAGGCCTTCCAGGAAGGCTAGCTTACATCAGGAGGTTTATCTCTACCCTCTCCGGCCGGTGTCGGCCATTCACCCACCTCATGAAAAAGGCGTCTCGTTCGTATGGGATGAAGAATGCCAACGTGCCTTCGACATAATTAAAGAATATTTGTCGAACCCTCCAGTCTTGGTGGTCCCGGTTGCTGGAAAACCATTCTTGCTCTACGTACGAGCAATGGAACATTCCCTCGGAGCTCTGCTGGCGCAAAACAACGATGCAGGCCATGAACAAGCTATATATTACCTCAGCCGAATGATGATTGGGCCAGAGCACCGATACACCGCTGTGGAGATGGAATGCCTAGCCTTGGTATTCGCCATTCAAAAGGCGCAACATTATGTCACAGGACAAACCATACATGTGATCTCACGGGTTAACCCTCTCAGGGTCCTCATGACTAAACCAGGGGCACTCAGCTCCCGCCTCGCCACATGGGCAATATTGCTATCTCCTTATCATTTGGTCTTCGTCCCGCAAAAGGCTGTTAAAGGTCAAGCTCTGGCAGACTTCTTAGCAGCCCACCCAGGCTCAGAGTCGTCCAGAATATATGAAGGAATCCCAGATGAGGTCGCCGACTCACATGTGACCTCCCACGATGATATATGGCGAATGTTCTTCGACGGTGCTTCGAGAACGGGACCCAAGGGCAACATTGTTGTTGGTGTCGGAGTAGTGTTGATTTCTCCTTCCGGACTGGTGATCAATCGTGCTTACTCCCTCATGGAACCCTGCTCTAACAATGTGGCCGAGTACAACGCTTTGGTCGTTGGCCTCCAACTTGTAAGAGAGCTAGGGGTAGAATACCTTGAAGCATACGGCGATTCGCAGTTAATCGTCAATCAGATCAGAGGCTCGTACGAAGTCCGCCACGAAGACATGATCCCATATCACCAAATAGCGATCAACATTATTTCGTTATTTGAGGGATTCTTCATCGAATACGTTCCCAGACTACAGAACATCGAAGCCGATGCCCTAGCAGGCCTTGTCGCTTCCCTAGCAGTTCCAAACCATACTCAGCATTCGGTTGACGTAATAGGCTACGAGTTTGTCTGTCCCAAGAACAACGTTCAAGTCGTGGCGAGTTATTCTGCCCAAACGTTCGACGTAGCACCGGACTGGAGACAACCATTCATAGACTTCGTAGTCTACGACATCCTACCCGAGAACCCAAAGGAAGCAACTTCCATCAGAAGGCGTTCTCTCAGATTCTTCTACGATACAAAGACGAAAATGCTGTATCGGCGGTCTTACGATAGGTTATTGCTTCGGTGTCTATCAAACGCAGAAGCCAAAGAAGCCGTACGCGAAGCTCATGACGGCGTCTGCGGGGCCCATCAGCCTGGCCCCAAGTTACAAGACCGTCTCCGCCGAATGGGCTACTACTGGCCTACGATGGTAGCGGATGCGATAGACTACGCAAAAAAATGCAAAGCCTGCCAAGTCCATGCAGACTTCATCCACCAACCATCCGAGTTTCTATATCCGACAGTGGCGTCCTAGCCATTTGAAGTATGGGGAATGAATATCATCGGTCCGATTACTCTGCCTTCCTCCCGTGGACATCGCTTCATACTCGCGAACACGGATTACTTCTCCAAATGGGCGGAAGCTGTCCCACTTGCAGAAGTAAAGACTTCAAACATGATCAGCTTCCTCAAGCATCATGTTATCTATCGCTTCGGACTGCCCCGAAGGATCATCCACGACAATGGTCCGCAGTTTGCAAGCCACGCCTTCTATCGGTTCTGCGACAAGCACCGCATCCAGAATATTGCTTCAACACCATACAATCCGGCAGCAAACGGGTTGGCAGAGGCATTCAACAAAACAATCATCAAACTCCTCAAGAAGTTTGTATCTTCCAACAAACGCGACTGGAACGAGAAGCTTGGTGAATGCTTATGGGCATACCGTACTACAGTCCGAACAGCCACTGGAAATACGCTATTTTCCCTGGTGTACGGGAGTGAGGCAGTACTCCCACTGGAGACTCAGATACCCTCACTCTGCGTCGCCCTTACTTACCAATTGATGACAGATGATAACTACCGTCGTCGGCTACAAGAGTTGGAGGCCTTAGATGAAAAGCGCCTCTTAGCTCAGCAACGAATCGAGCTATACCAAGCACGCATCTCTGGAGCCTTCAACAAGAAGGTTAAAATCAGAACATTCTAAGTGGGAGATCTCATTCTGGCGGTCCGGAGGCCGATGGTCATGACTCACAAAACCGCCGGCAAATTCCAGCCAAAATGGGAAGGGCGTTCATTATCGATGCTGTATTCTCCAATGGAGCTTACCGCCTCGCAAAACAAAATGGAGACTTGCTCATGTTGCCCGTCAACGACAAGTTCCTGAAGAAATACTATGTCTAAACGATATTTTCCAGATTGCTGAGTTATGTACCCGCTGGTACCACTGAACTCACCTTCACAATACCCCCGATCATCGAGTCATGTACCCTCTCGTACCGCTGAACTCACTTTTTATAATATTCTCGATCATCGAGTCATGTACCCTCTCGTACCGCAGAACTCACTTTTCATAATATTCCAGATTACCAAGTCATGTACCTGCTAGTACCGCTGAACTCACTCTTACAATATTCCAGATTACCGAGTCATGTGCCCGCTGGTACCGCTGAACTCACTCTTACAATATTCCAGATTACCGAGTCATGTGCCCGCTGGTACCGCTGAACTCATTCTCACAATAATCCCAAATTACCAAGTCATGTACCCGCTGTTACCTCTGAACTTACACTTTGATTCCAAAATTCATGGATTGTCGAGTCATGTACCCGCTGGTACCCCTGAACTTACATCCCGGTCACTCTTTTGGGGAGAAAGTCATGTGTAACTCTAAACTTTTTTCCTGAAAGAGATCCTTCCTCATGATCCACTACCCGCACTCCCAGTGCACAAAAAGGGTAACAGATCCACAAATTTCCAAAACGACCATGTCGATGTTACCTCTGAGTCGTCAATTCCGCCAAAAACAAATCACCCCTCTACATAGAACTTCTATGTCCTCATTACCTCTGAGTCGTTCTTTGTACCCCCCTTCATTGAGCCCACTCCTGCCATGTCCTCATTACCTCTGAGTGGGAAGGCTCCGTCGAAGAAACCCTCATGCTTGCCACGTCCTCATTACCTCTGAGTAAGTATGTTGATCCCTTTCGACTTATTATCTGTACCCACAATCGGAGTACGCCAAGGATAGTAAGTCCACAAATATCCGCCGTCGAGTCCACTCCTGCCATGTTCTCATCACCTCTGAGTAGGAAGATTCTGCGGTAAGAAAACCCTCATGCTTGCCATGTCCTCATTACCTCTGAGTAAGTATGTTGGTTCCCTTTTCATCCTATTATCCGTATCCTAACCCAGGGTACGCCAAGGATAATAGGCCCATAAAATGTCCTGTGCTAAGTTTATCAGTACAAGCTCACCATCCCTCATCATGCCCCAGGAGCCCAGCCGCTCCATGGGATTCTTTCTTCCGATACCTGGAACGTCCACGACCACATTTCTGCGGAACCGTTCTGGGTATCCCCAAATCAAACTTTTACCCATACCTAAAACCAAGGTATGCCAAGGGTAACAGGTCCATAAACAAGTCCCCCATACGGGACAAGTACTACCACAATACCACAAGCACAACAAGCAAGACAAATGAAGGGTAGAATGGAAAATACTCTTTATTTGAAGGTCAAAAAAAAAGCATTACATGTTTTGGGACCACGTCCCTCTCAAAAAAGAAAAGAAAAGAAGAAACAAAAGAAGGAAAAGCCGACTATAGTTCGGCATTACATAACTCCAAGAGGCGGTTTCTCACCAAGGCAGTCCCCCGCTCAAGCCTCTGTTTAGCTCGACGCTCGGCCTCCTGGGACAACTGCTCCGCATCATTCAGACGAATATATGCCGGACAGTCATCTTCCAACTTCTTCAGTGCAATCTCCAGGTCAGCCGAAGCTTGATTCACCCTGTCAGCTTCTTGGATAATTAGCCCCCGGTCAGTACGGGCAGCCTCAAGTTCAGACTCCTGGAAAGTCAACTTCCTCTGAAGCGCAAGGATCTGCTCCCGTGTAATGCCCAGTCCCAAAATACGTAGGACTAGGAACGTAGACATGCCAGCTGTATTCATACGAAGTACATAGGTTTCGTATGGATACATAAGCTGTAAAATGCAGTAGATCCATAACTAATCTCATCCATACAAAATAAATGAATAAAAGATATCATAAAATGATAATGAATTGTCTTGATATAATATGTTGGGCGGAGACAAATCCACTACCAACAAGTAAAGGAAAAATACATAAGTAAAGAGATGAATTTGGCGAGCGAAGCGAAGACGATCCAAGCGCAATCATCCTCGAAGAAATAGCGATGATCACGGCTAGAGCTAGAACACCTGTGAAAGATAATAGCACACACCTGGCGAGATAAACAGGTCCTCAGAGGGACGTAACAAGACACATAATATCATGCCATAAACTGAATAAAGTTAGCTCAACAGAAAAGTATATGTGACTACACAAATAAAGATCTTAACCATTCTATGTGAAAATGCAATTTGAAGACAACGTTCCACACAAGGGCCTTCCGAAGCTAAAAATACGGCACGTTAGCGTTTCAAACCAAGGCACTAGTGGCGTCTAGAGAAAAGTAAATACACGGCCTATTAGCACTCGAGCGAGAGCTAAGGGGCATCTAGAGAAAATAAATGCACGGCCACTAGCTCTTGGGTGAGTCACTAACGGCAGCTAGAGGAAAGTAAATGTACGGCCTATTAGCACTCGACTGAGTCACTAAGGGCGTCTAGAGAAAAGTAAACGAGTGAAAGCCCCTGCGCCTAATAACTGTCTTCACCCTCCCCATGCACTACACGTGCTGTATCCACATCACGACTTTCTTAATATCTGCTAAGTCTTCTAGACAACCATAACTATTTAGCAGTTATTGCCTATCGCACGGCATGTGCGCACAGATGGCCAGTCGATACGTACGTCCGAGATCTATATGAGACTCGTGACTCGTGATACACAAGTGTCAGGGCCAATGAATGCGACACAAACAAAGGTAGTCCCTTAACTCTAGGCCAAATGCAACTAAAATATAATAATTTGCAAGTACAATTTATATTTTCTAAAATAAGTAAAAACATGCATGATATTGAGCAAGGAATTAAACAGTAAAGGCAAGGTGTCTTGCCTGGTAGGGCGCCTGGTGTACTGCAATGATCCAGGTGGCACATCATATGACTTCGGTACAAAAACTATGCAAGATGAGCTCTGTTGGTGGCATGGACCATGTCATTGAGTCTAGAATAGTCAAATTGGCTAGGGACGATATAAGGAAGTTCGAGATTTGCAAGAAGATAGGAATATGACTAGCCACGGACAAGAATTGTTAATCGAAGAAATTTATATAAATAAATATATAACAATTTTAAGAAATATTTATAATATATGAAAATTATATTCTTATTAAAAATATTTTAGATAAGTACTTTGGAAATCTAGAAATATCTTTTAGGCTAAAAATTAAATTTGTCAAAATACAATCTTATGCCAAAACTATATTTTAAAAATGCCTAGAAATACTATACTAATATTTTTATGGTAACCTAGTTTTGAATGTAGATGTAGGCCAAGCCAAAAACTATAGTTTAGTTATAATATAATTTAGAAAATACAAATAAATAGTTTTCAAAGTACATGATAATTTTAATAATAATAATAATAATAGCAACATCAATATTTGTAATAATACATATATACATGTACCTATATACTTGATAAAAATATTAAAATAAAACTCAACTACCATTTTCCAACACATACTTAATTAGTAGTAATAATAAAAATAGTGGCAATAATAATAATAATGATACTAACAATAATAATAATAATAATGATAGTAATAATAACAAAATAAAATTTTTAATGAAAATGAAACAGAACATAACTGAAACAACATGAACAAAAAATGTATATCTTAAATATCAGCTACTACTGTATTCTCCTTATGATAGAGAAAAAAAAAGAACAAACAAAACAAAAATGAAAAGGACAAAAGCAACCATGGCAGGCTCCTTTCCTAAGCGTTAAGAGGGACTCAAAAAGTAAAGGAGAAGTGGTAGAGAGAGGGGGTGAGCGGAGGGAAAATCGAGGGGAGAGAGAGTGAGATCGAGAGGAAGAGGGAGAGGGGAAACGGAGGAGGAGGAGATCGGAGCTCGGGAAGAGCGGCAACGGGTTCGATCGGCGCTGCGGCAGCGTTGAAGAAGGAGAGGGAAGAAGAGGCGGCGATCTCGCCGGGGCTCGGAGTGCGGGCGGCGGCTCGCGGCGAAGGGGGTTTGAGTTGTGGTCGGGTCGGGTTCGGCAGAGACGCACGCGTGCGGTGAGACGCACGATGGAGGGGAAGTAGCCGGATTCGAGCGGAGAGGGAGAGGGTCGGTGGCTCGAGGCGTTTGGCGCACGCGGCGGTGGAGGGCGACGCCGGGCGGAGCTCGCGGCCAGGTGGAAAGGGGAGAGGGTTTCAACTCGCGTGCGGTCGGAGTTTGCCGCGTCGGCGGCGAGGGTTGGTGGAACGCGCGGAGGAGGCGGCTACTCGGTCGCGAGGCGGAGTACGGCGGCAGGATCTGGTCGCCAGTCGACAAGGATCGACTCGTGCGGCCACGACGGGGCGGCGCCGGAGTCAAGGTAAAATTTCACCCTCTTCTACTACTCTATTGGTGGTGGTGGCGGTTGGATGGGTCTTGGTGTCAAACACAGGTGGTGGTTGTGGCGTGGTCAGGTCTGGCGACGGTGGTGATGATGGATTTTGGGGGTGGTGGCTGTGGTGGATTCCGGGGAGATGTGGTCCAGGCGGAGGTGATGGAGCCGTGGGGACAGGGAACGTCGGGGTTTTTTTGCGACGGGTGGCCGCGCCACTGTGGTGGCGTTGGCGGTCTGTAGGCATGGTGAGGAAGATGGTGCCGGTGTGATGACTGCGGGGTGCTTAATGGTGGTGGTTGGAGTAGGCGATGGCGGTGTCGGCAGACAAAATAGGATTAGGGTTTACTAGGAATTGGGTCTTAGATTTGGACTTGGTGTCGGAGGAAGGATAATGGCAGGTGTCTGTGTGTGGACACGAAGAAAGTGATAATGTAATTGTAATAGAGAAAAAAAATAGTAAAAGATGGAGATACACGATGCACGTTGATGTGGGTAGTAAATATTTGTGGAGGAATTTATATTGGAGGAGTACCTGCCTATTTATAGGATGTGGAATTCCCAATTAGATAAGGAGTAGGATATTTAAAACCCAAAGTAGATAATTTCTACTTAATTTAAAAGCAATCAAATCCAAATCCAAACACATATTCAATTTAAATCAAATTAAATTTTAGTTTAAAATCGATAGGATAAATCAAATTCCAAATATAGATATTAATTTTACTATTTTAAACATATCCATAAATCAAATCAAGATTTAAATTGGTACAATAATTTCAAAATATGTTTTCTAAAAAATGCTATAATAATATTTCAAAAATACACTATTATTTAAAATAACTAATAAATAATTACTAAATATATGTATGTGCAAATAATATTTACATAAATATACTTTCTAATATACCATTTTATAGGAAAAATACTTTATCATTATAACTGTATAAATGAAAGGCTTTATAATTAAAACCATAAACTTGAAAATGATAGCTAGAAATAATTATTACCTATATTATTTGAAACCATAAAAATAGAAAAAAAATGTTTTTCTAAAAATATGTACGCTCGCACATATTCGCACTCGTTGAGCAATTTCAAAAATAAATTTTTCGTACGCGACGTACAATACGACTACGTGACGTACAATACAAAATTTTAAATCAGTACCAAAATTTAAATAAAAAATTAGTAGAAAATTTAGGGGTTTTACATCCTACCCAACTTAAAAGAATTTTTCCTCGAAATTAAGAATTAGTAGGGGGTGAAAGGCGCAAGGGGTACGGTGAGGAATAATCATTCACAACGTCCAACGCAACCATGCATTAGGAAATCGTGACTTCAATAACGGCGAGGGTAACCATGGGTTAGCTCAAGAAAGAAAATGAGTAAGGTTTAAAGTTAAAATGCGATGAAGGCTAGTGTGTTATCTAGAGAAAATAGATTAGAGACCTTAAAGATATGGTTTCTTAGGAGTTGGTTGCTGGCACGATTGAGAGAGCGATTTGGGTCACTCCTAACTTAAGTGATTAGAAGGTCATGAGAGTAAATATAGGGCCGAAAAGGACGAATAGTTTAAGAGGAAGATATAGCAATATCGAGTGATAGTGGTTATTAGGAAGGCTAGAGGAAGTTCTAGTATAACGCTTTCGTCCTCCTAAAATAGGTGAAACGAAAGCAATATAGAGTTCGAAGGAGGCGGTATCGAATCGTGATTCAAAGACGCGAATAATTTCAAAATTGTCAAGGCATTCGTGGATGGTATTGTAAGGCCAAGTTTAATTATGTCCCATCCACGTAGAGTAATAGACAAAAGCGAACCAAAGTGCACTTGGTTGATCAACCATTATGCATTCTGAATAGACAATAGGCTAGTGAGCGCTCAATAGCATATGTCATGAACAAACTCGATAAAGAATAAGCTTGCAAAAACTAGGCTACATTATCATCATTAGTCAAAATGGTAAATACATAGGTACGAGAGATTAAGATTTAAAGAAGGTAGAATGATTCTAAGTCATACAGTCGTCTATAGTCTTCTTGTCCAAGTCCTTGGTTGGCTAGACGGGTTAGGTCCTCTAGATTCTAGGATCTAAATAAGCTTGCTAATATAGGTCACTAGGTCAAAGGGGTTGCTAGTTCATAAGGTATTCTACCCAACTTAAAGAATTAAACTAATGGTATTTGGGACAATTAACTAGTAGGGTCAATCTCTAGCAAGCACGAAGGAAGATAAGAATAGGGATGGAAGGAAGAAGCAAGATGCAATTGATGAGTCAAACGGTAGAAAAAATCAAGAAAAGAGGTCAAGTATGTGGATGAGATCCTAGACTTCTAATCCTATACGCAGGCTTGCTTGGTATGGTAAATTAACCAAACAATTTATCTTGACCTGCATGGGCCACCAAAAACATATAACGCCCCAGTCCCAAAATACGTAGGACTAGGAACGTAGACATACAGCTGTATTCATACGAAGTACATAGGCTTCGTATGGATACATAAGCTGTAAAATACAGTAGATCCATAACTAATCTCATCCACACAAAATAAATGAATAAAAGATATCATAAAATGATAATAAATTGTCTTGATACAATATGTTGGGCGGAGACAAATCCACTACCAACAGGTAAAGGAAAAATACATAAGTAAAGAGATGAATTTGGCGAGCGAAGCAAAGACGATCCAAGCGCAATCATCCTCGAAGAAATAACGATGATCACGGCTAGAGCTAGAACACCTGCGAAAGACAATAGCACACACCTGGCGAGATAACCAGGTCCTAAGAGGGACGTAACAAGACACATAATATCATGCCATAAACTGAATAAAGTTAGCTCAACAGAAAAGTATATGTGACTACACAAATAAAGATCTTAACCATTCTATGTAAAAATGCAATTTGAAGACAACGTTCCACACAAGGGCCTTCGAAGCTAGAAACACGGCACGTTAGCGTTTCAACCAAGGCACTAGTGGCGTCTAGAGAAAAGTAAATGTATGGCCCATTAGCACTCGAGCGAGAGCTAAGGGCATCTAGAGAAAAAAAATGCACGGCCACTAGCTCTTGGGTGATTCACTAACGGCAGCTAGAGGAAAGTAAATTGCACGGCCCATTAGCACTCGACTGAGTCATTAAGGGCGTCTAGAGAAAAGTAAACGAGTGAAAGCCCCTGGGCCTAATAACTGTCTTCACCCTCCCCATACTACACGTGCTGTATCCACATCACGACTTCTTAATATCTGCTAAGTCTTCTAGACAACAATAAACTATTTAGGTTATTGCCTATGCACGGATGTGCGCACGATGGCCAGTCGATACGTACGTCCAAGATATATAGGAGACTCGTGACTCGTGATACACAAGTGTCAGGGCCAATGAATGCGACACAAACAAAGGTTCCCTTAACCCTAGGCCAAATGCAACTAAAATATAATAATTGTAAGTACATTTATATTTTCTAGAATAAGTAAAAATATGCATGATATTGAGCAAGGAATTAAACGTAAAGGCAAGGTGTCTTGCCTGGTAGGGCGCCTGGTGTACTGCAATGATCCAGGTGGTACATCATATGACTTCGGTACAAAAACTATGCAAGGTGACCTCTGTTGGTGGCATGGACCATGTAATTGAGTCTAGAATAGTCAAATTGGCTAGGGACGATATAAAGTTCGAGATTTGCAAGAAGATAGGAATATGACTAGCCACGGACAAGAATTGTTAATCGAAGAAATTTATATAAATAAATATAAATTTAAAAAATATTATATATGAAAATTATATTTTATTAAAAATATTTTAGATAAGTTCTTTGGAAATCTAGAATATCTTTTAGGCTAAAAATTAAATTTGTCAAAATACAATCTTATGCCAAAACTATATTTAAAAATGCCTAGAAATACTATACTAATATTTTTATGGTAACCTAGTTTTGAATGTAGATGTAGGCCAAGCCAAAAACTATAGTTTAGTTATAATATAATTTAGAAAATACAAATAAATAGTTTTCAAAGTACATGATAATTTTAATAATAATAATAATAGCAACATCAATGTTTGTAATAATACATATATACATGTACCTATACTTGATAAAAATATTAAAATAAAACTCAACTACCATTTTCCAACACATACTTAATTAGTAGTAATAATAAAAATAGTGGCAATAATAATAATATGATACTAATAATAATATAATAATATATAATAAAATAGAATAAATGAATAAATAAATAATAACAAAATAAA